>BQNB010078278.1:6999-20341 GCA_026074375.1 Tanacetum coccineum
AAAACAAACAATCACTTTTGGCTCTTGATACCAATTGTTGGTCTTTAGATCATTCGATTAACACAAGAACACACAAGATTAGACTTTAAATTGACTTGTATTAAAGAAAAACAAAGAACAATGGTGTGGCAACAAAACACACAAAAATGAAACTCTAAATATCTAAGTTGCTCACCTAAAAATGAAAATAAAATGTTAAGATGGCTTTATATAGCCTCTCTAGGGCCTTGGCTTTTGGGCTATGATGGGCTTTTTCATTAATGGCCCATTTACATAATATTACACGCTTAAACGAGCTAGACTTTTGTCTTGTATCTTTGAGTGACCGAAGCTTCTTTGTTCGGGTCCATTTATGTGATCCTAACAGCTTGCTAAAAGCTAATGTGTTTTGTCACATTTACTTCTAACACTGTGACCAAATGGCATATATGGTCACACTAAACGTTTTTTCACACAATCATAATATTCATGTGGCCATTTGATGATCAATAGTCACACAAAATACACATTTCTTCAATTTAAACACCATATGGTCACACTTATTAACACTTTTGGTCACTTTATGCTTAGTTGTATGTGACTAAATACCCAAAACAAACATGCTTTGTGTGGCTAAATATTACAAAAGGTCACACAAACATCAAATTCATGTGGCCATTGGATGATCAATAGTCACACAAAATACATATTTCTTCAATTTAAACACCATATGGTCACACTTATTAACACTTTTGGTCACTTTATGCCTAGTTGTATGTGACTAAATACCCAAAACAAACATGCTTTGTGTGGCTAAATATTACAAAAGGTCACACAAACATAAAATTCATGTGGCCATTGGATGAACAATAGTCACACAAAATACATATTTTTTCACTTTAAACACCATATGGTCACACATATTAACACTTTTGGCCACTCTATGTTTAATTGTATGCGACTAAATATACAAAAAAAACATGCTTTGTTGGTTGTACATTGTTTACGGTCACTAAATTGTACCTATTTAGTCACACAAAAAACGTGGATACGGACACTAAAGCTTTCTTATGTGTGACTAACTCGAATGTGTGACCGTAGGTGACCTACGGCCGCGCGACCTTTTGTCACACACAAAACTTTTCGCGTGTGTGACTATATGTATATAGTCACACATTTTTGGTGTGACCAATACCACTTTTTGTACTAGTGTGTATTATACCTATTTGCAAGATAATTTAACCTCATACCTCCATGCCGACGCTTCTAAATTACGAGTACTTTAACATGACATGGGTACTCTACAATTTGTACATTATAATTAGTTTGATAGCGCTTAAAGTTATTATAATCTCAAATTATCGTTTTTCGTAAATGTTTATAAGGAGTTTGTAAATCCTCGTTAAAAGAAGTTCTGAGCATTAATCGGATAACTAATCTTATAACTTCTTCCATATGCATAGTGGTTACATGACCATAATCATGGTCATTAAGTCAATGTTGAAATCATCCATTTAATATGTTAAGGTGGTTACAAACATTTAATGTTGAAACCGCTCATTTAATAATATGCATACCTACTGCTTTATATAAAAAAAGTTGATTTGTGAATTATATATATACATGATTAACATTGATAATCCATCTTCAAAATTTTAATCTAAAAATTTATGTTGATTTGTGAATTCTATATATACATTTAATATGTTAAGGTGGTTACAAACATTTAATTCGATAAGTCAAATCTTCATCAATCGTTAGGGTAAAAATATTTTTTTTTTAAAACAATTAGGTTCTTAATTATTTTATTCGATTATTATATTGTTAACGAGTTATCTTTTTCACTTTGTTATATAGATGAACCCGAATAGCGTTGACAAAAATGATCCAAATGATGTTCAACTTCAAGTTGAAGACATCATGTACGATATTGATCTTTACTTCGTTAGTATTGTTGTAATTACTAGCAAGGATCTAAATTATCCTATTAAAAAAGATGTTAACTTTTAATAAGATCACTCAAATTTGAAACTTATGTTATTTGGATGTGAAATAATTGCATCGATATGGTTTATAGTTATTTTAATTAAAACTTGTCATTATTTCGTAAAGTTATTGTTAGAAAAAACATATAAATAAACAACGTTTGCTCGCCACAATATTTAGTTACTGGGTACCCGCCGCCGCATTACGCGGGTGCACGACTAGTGATATTAGTATATATGACATTATTAGCATGTATATCGCATCTTTTTTTATTTATTTAGTAGTAAAATGGTAATGACTCAAGTTCATGGACTCATAACTAAACGACTAAACCACTTAACCTGTTATTTCTATGGTAATATATCTATAATTGCAGTAGTTTGCTCGAGATAGTATGGTTGTACCAAATGGAACGGATTTGTTTTATTGATATGCCTGGTATATATTGAATTTAAATGTTGGGGGCATTTACATCTATCTCCTTACAAAAGTTTAATATTATATCAATACCCATCTCTGTTTTGTAATTATGTCATTATCATTCAATAACTTTTATAATTACATCAATATCCTTCCCAAACTTTTTTAATTACATCAATATCCTTTCTACACTTTTGAATTTACATTAATATCCTTCCCAAAATTTTAAATTCTCTTATACATCAAAAAAATCAACATGGTCTCTTATCAATCGAGACCATATATGCATATGAACAAATAAATATATATGAGCAATATTTTTTTTCATATTTATATCCGAACTTTTGTAATTACATCAACACGTTTTTTTGTCGTTCGATGCCAAAAAGTATATATGAATTTATGATCATGATCAATCCTCTCATATGTAAAATAAGCTTACCTTCACCTAGATTTCCTTGCCAAAACTCTAAAAAATTGACACCTAACATTTTACCTCATCTAGTGGCCCATATTCACTCACCCTTAAAACAATAAAACTTCAAAACAAAAAAACCTCTGTCATTTAATATCACTAAACCAGTTATACTATAATTCAGCCTCAATCAATAATAGGTCAAACAAAACTCCGCTTCCCAATCAATATGAACGAACCCCTAAACCTAAAACCCTCCCCGAAATCCTTTAATCACTGATTTATTCATGCTAAATCAATCATCAATAAAATTAAAATTAATTCATTCAACCTATTTGAATGTTTGATGGTTGTATCATATGTCTAAACAGCTGTCTTTTGGCAATAGGTGTTTGATAAAGGTGTTCATCAACTGTTTGATGAAATGTCTATGAGAAGATTTATGTTTCAGTTTTTATAAAGAGTGTTAGCATTATCTGATTACTTATTCTTGAAAATTGTTATGCAGGCTCTATTGTATCTTTATGATCCTTTTTCGGATATCGTTATATCGACCATAACGCGAACGGTGAATCAATTTAGTTTGCCAGGTTTTGCGAATAAGGTTTGTTCTTTTAAATGTATATAAATGAACAACTACTTTCAAATGTATATGTTATGCGTTTTTTGGGTTGGCTATAAAGTTTTTTTGTTTTCTTGACTTAGTCGATTAAATCTCTTTTATGATGGTTTTGTTGTATTGTAGCAGTTTATGGGTGTGAAACTTGCAATTATTAAAGGGCATCACACTAAAGTATTGTAAAGGGAATGTAGGTGTCGAGTGGCAAAAAAGTTGTAACTCGCAAGTTCATTGGAGTTGTATGATGTGGTTAAGGCATGTATCGGCCATGAGACATTACTCATCCGGAACCTAAAAGGTGATACGAGTTTTGCTTTTTACACACTTTGTTAGCTTAAGTTTGAAATACTATTTATAAACAACTACTATAGATAAAATTAAAATATTTGTTAACCTAAAACTTCTTACAAATGTGATCTCTAGCTGTAATTGAGATTATAATAAGTATACTCAAGTATTACAGTGACCATTTTGGTGAAAAATGGATTATATTCGGGTTTTGTAATACATCACAAATCGTAGTTACAACCTAAATGTCATTGTATAGCATGTATAAACGTTATATTAAGTTATGTATAAAAGTGAAGAAACGAGGTCAGGATTGAATGATAGGTCGATATGAAATAACTCGAAAAATAAAATGGCCTGTTAACACATATAAAGCTACCAAGTTGCCTCTGGATTTAATCATCATTTCATAACCTATTGTAGAGTGTATCTAAAATCTTTACTTAATCATAACAATCCAACATGTAAGTTAAAGTAGTTTACTAAGTCTATGAATGAGCAAGTCCCGGTTTCAAAAACATGCGAAATACCACTGTTAGGTGAGTTGTAGTCTTAAAGTACATAGGAAATTTTATTTCACTATATGCATTTTGAATTTGTTTTCTCCTTTTTGCAGAATATTTTTCTTCGATAAGATCTACTATATGTTAAAGGTTCTTATATTAAACATGTTCACATTTACCTATGCTTTATAATGCTTTTATTTGGTTATTTTTTTTATGTCAAAAGGCTTTTTATCACTATAAAATGTTGTATGTCTGCATATGCACACACTGAATTAGTCATAGTGCATACAGTGATGATATTTTTTTTGGTCTGTAGAAAATATATTGTATTAGTTGGCACATATATGAGGTTGATTTCGAACAAATTGTGGTAGCACAATTTCTTATGCGTTTGCCAAAATATCTTTGTAGTTTTTATTTATCACATTTAATTACTGTAATAGAATAATTTGTTAGAAGGGTAGAAGGTTGGGTTGCACTGGAAAGATCAATGAAGCTTTAGTTCCTGATCATTAGACTAAGTTGTTGTTGGGATTTTACATCTATTTAACCATTAAACATATTACGAGTACGCAGCGGAAAGATCGAACACGTATAGAACTTATAATAAACAAGGGATTTAAGATGTGTACCTTTTAGCAATTAATGAAACTATCGTCTTCAATATACGCGTGTGTATAACACCACACGAAACCACTAAGGATCAAAAGAATAACCCCTCTAAGTTTACACACACAATACGTTCTTAGCAAACAACGTGTATGCTAGTATTGGTAGTGTTTAACCAAACGATCACCGTAGATTGACTATCAACTAAACTAAGTAACCCTTCGTGTTCTTGAGGGTCGAACCACAACCAAACGAAAACCCTTTGTGGGTTTGCTGCCGATCGAACAGGAGGGGAAAAGAAAAACCAAAAACCTTAAAAGGTTTTGGTTCGGTCGACTAGGAGAAAAAACAAGAGAGATTAGGGATTTTAGAGATTGAAGTTATGAGCTCTCACGGACCCTAAGACCTCCTTATATGCTCCTCTCAACTTGGCTTGCAATCAAAGTCCCCAACCTCCTCATGAGGAGGTGGTTCGACCGAATATAAAGAAAGAGTGGGAAAAACCAAACTTTCATTTTTCTCGGTTTTGCATATTAGTCCTTTAACTATTAACAACTAATATTTATTCTTGTTAAACTTTTAACGATCGTTTGTTAAACACTAATTAATATATTACATTAATATATTAAAACGTTATTCTACATATTAACGTGTGCGTCCCCTTAGGCTCGAATAAATTCCGGACATATATAATTTATATTTGTTCATATTCCAACAGCTCCCACTTGGACATGTATAAATTATATAATAACATTGGTAAGCGTCTAGCAACACGCCAATGCTCCCAGAAATATCCGAGTGTGGTTTCATAAAGACACGGACAAATGATTTATGAATTTACAATCCCTTTGTTTCCGATACCGTGTTAAAAATGGATATGGATCAATGTCATTCCATTATTTAACGATTCTGTTTCTCGTATATGTAACTAATCAAGATTACCGAAAATCAATGAGACATATCTACATGAGTTTTCGGGTACGGCCATACACACATCTGATTAATTCTACGAGGGGCCCAGTGGCATCATTCTTCAACTATTGAAGGAACAAATTCTATATTGACTACAAGTGTCAAGTCATCATGTTTCAAAATCACTTCTGAAATAGCCCTTATTAGTTATCCATTTTTCAGGATAACTTAGACTAGATCAAGAAGGATTATCCACATATGCAAGACCTACTTGCATCTCAAGTCTAAGGATTTTGTAAATAAAATCACTTACAAGATTTACTTAATGACGACGATCCATAAAGTAATATTCTTGTTGTTGGGGAAATCCAATATTCATCTTATGAATATCATGTGAGTTTGGTGGACACATCCTTAATATCTACAATATCACCAATCACTCAGATTTGTCTTAATTTAACAATATTCCCATATTGTTAATCGACAACGGATTAATTTAGAATAATAACTATTATTATTCATGGATTTAAACATGCAAATATAGGACACAATTTAAGATATAATAACAGAATACCAGCGTATCATTATCATATATAAAATTATTTTAACATCCCTTATCCAAATACTAAAACACAGATCTACATGAAACTACTAGCTAAACGAATTCTCATGCTCTTAGCATGTTGAGTAAGCTTTCCTTTCGGTAAAGCCTTCGTAAAAGGATATGCTAGATTGTCATCTGTGTGAAGGTATCTTCTATGGTAGTGTCTGGTGCCCATCTGAACTCCGGTTCGTTGGCGATAAGAAGTGCGGCTGAATTGTCGTAAAACATCTTAAATGGTTTGTTTATTGTTGGTACTATACCAAGCCCTGAAATAAACTTCCTAATCCAAACAGCTTCCTTCTCTGCTTCTGAAGCAGCTATGTAATTCAGCTTATGTAGCAGGTTTTGCAGTAGTACTTTACTTGGAGCTTTTCTAGTCTACTGCGCTTCCGTTCAAAACGAAAACGTATCTTGTTAGAGATTTCATATCATCTATATCGGTCTCAAATCCATCATTGCAATAGCAATCAACTCGAAGTTCAGCTTCCGGATTTCCACCATAAACCAAGAACATATCTTTAGTATTTCTTAAATACTTAAGAATATTTTTCACAGCAGTCCAGTGAAGTTCACTAGGATTCTGTTGAAACCGGCTTGTTATATTTTGTGCGAACGCAACATCAGGTCTGGTGCATCTTATTGCATACATAATGGAACCCACGGCCAAAGCTTAAGGTACATTTTGCATACGCTTCACTTCTTTAGGTGTTGAAGCACCTTGTGTTTTGTTTAAGTCAAGTCTTTCTTGCATGGGGATATGACCACGTTTGGAATTATCCATTTTATATCTCTTTAAGATCTTATCCATGTAAGAATTTTGACCAAGTCCAATCAATCGCTTTGACCTATCTCTGTAGATTTTGATTTCAAGAATAAATGCTGCTTCCCCCAAATCTTTCATAGCAAAACTCTTTCCAAGATAATCATTTACACATTGTAAACTTGAAATGTGATTTCTTATGATGATTATGTCATCAACATACAGGATGAGGAATGTAACATTACTCCCACTAGCCTTTTGATATACACATGGCTCATCAAGATTTTGATCAAAACTAAACCTTTTGATTTCTTCATAAAATCTTTTATTTTAGCTTCTTGATGCTTACTTAAGACCATAAATGGATCTTTAAAGCTTGCATACTTTTCTGGGATGATTATGATCAACAAAACCTTCAGGTTGTACCATATAAATGTCTTCATCAAGATAACCATTTAAGAACCCCGTTATATATATGAGAATCCTAATAGCTCTAATGTCAGCGACGGGTGAGAAAGTTTCTTAATAATAAACCCCATAGAGTTGAGTATAACCCTTTGCTACAAGACGAGCTTTATAGGTGTGTACAATACCATCCATGTCAGTCTTTTTCTTAAAAATCCACTTACTCCCAACAGTCTTACAGCCAGGAGGAAGATCGACCAGGACCCATACCATATTGTCCATCATGGATTGTATTTCCGCATTCATAGCATCGATCCACTTATTAGATTCAGAATCTAACATCGCGGCTTTATAGCTAGTGGGTTCATTAAGATCCCCTAGACTATGCTCCTCCGCCTCTACATTTAGACATAAACGATTTGGAGCTCGACGTGTCCTTTCAGACCTACGAATCGGAATCTCTTCCTCTTGAGGTGGTTCAAAACCTTCAACCTCCATAGGAATTTCGCTAGTGATTTCAGAAGGTGATGTATCTTCATCTTGAATTTCTTCAAGATCCATGGCCCTCCCACTGACTTCTTGAGTTATGAGATTTTTCTCAAAAAACTTAACATACCTCGCAACAACTATTTTTTTTTCAGGTGGGAAGTAAAAATAGTAACCTATTATTTCCTTTAAGTATCTTATAAAGATACACTTAACAGATCTTTGTTGGAGTTTGTCAGGCGTATTCCGCTTCACAAGCGCCTCACATCCCTAAACCTTTAAGTAAGACAATTTAGGAACTTTTCCATATCATAATTCATATGGAGTCTTATCAACCTTCTTGGTTGGAACCATATTGAGAATGCGTGTTGCAGACTCTAGAGCATAATCCTAAAAGGATAACGTCAGAGTTGTAAGATTCATCATTGATCGAATCATGTTTAACAAAGTACGATTTCTCCTTTCAGATACCCCATTATGTTATGGTGTGTAAGGATGAGTAAGTTGTTGGACAATTCCACATGCTTTAAGATAATCTTTAAACTCTTGGCTTATGTATTCGCCACCTTGATCTAATCGAAAAGCCTTGATTGTCTTCCCGAGTTGATTTTCCACTTAATTTTTAAACACTTTGAATGTTTCAAAGACCTCATGTTTATGTTTAAGAGGATAAACATAACCATAACGACTATAATCATCTGTGAATGTAATGAAGTAGCTAGCACCTTGTCTTGATACATGTCTAAGTGGACCACACACATCAGTATGTATTAGTCCAAGAAGATCAGTCGCCCTTTCGGGACGATGTGGAAACGATTTCCTTGTCATCTTGCCTGATAAACAAGATTGCATTGATCAAATGACTCATCATCTGTTTATTTTAAAAGCCCTTTCAATATGTTTCTTACTTATATGAGCAAGACGGTAGTGCCATAGATAAGTAGAGTCCAAATTATGTTTGGCTCTTTTAGTGCTAACATTATAAATAGAATTAACATTTGGTACAAGATCATGCATATCAATTTCATAAATACCATTACTGGGAATAACATTAAAATAAAACACATTGTTCTTAGAAACTGAAATTCTAAAATCCGTAAAACACTGGACAAATCCATTTTCTACCAAATGGTGAACTGAAACAACACCTCTAGTTATAGAAGGTGCATAATGACAATTGTCTAAACAAATCACAAGGCCATTAGGCAAAACTAAGTCATAACTTCCAATAGCTTCTACTTGTGCACGAACACCATTGCCCACGTACAAATAGAGTGCTCCTTGTTTCAGTTTCCTTGCTTCTCTAAATCCCTGTTTTGTAATACAAATGTGAGTACCACAACCAGTGTCATACACCCAGGATTTATTAGGGAAAGCAAATAATTCTATTGTGAAGATACCTGAAGAACTGGCAGAGCCAACTTGCTTCTTTTTCTTCAACAACTCAGCAAGATAGACAGGACAGTTCCTCTTCTAATGACCCACCTCCTTGCAGTGGTGGCAGGTGTCATCCTTAGCTGGGTGCTCTTTAGCAGAAGGCTTAGGGTTTTTAGGCTTAGGGATATAAACTTGTTTATCCTTTCCCTTGCCATTAGCTTTACCCTTGCCTTTAGCTTTAAGCGATTTCTTATTGGCCTTCTGGATTTTACCACCTTTAATCATCATTACTTGTGGTGTTTCAGCCTTTTTAGGTAAACCCTTTTCATACTCAATGAGCATAGCATGTAGTTCACCAATCGTCTTCCCCATGTTATGCATATTGTAATTTCTCACAAATCCCGCAAAATCTTTAGTGAGGCCATTTAAGATTAGACCTACTATAAGATCCTGTGGTAGCATATAACCAAGATGTTCCAGTTGGTCTACATATCCTTTCATCTGTAGAACATATGCAGCAACTGGTTTACCCTCCTCTTGTTTGCAAGCATGGAAAGTTTGGATTAGGTCAAACCTCTCCACTCCAGCTTGTTTCTCAAACATAGACTTAAGCTCTTGAAGCATCTCATAAGATGAATAATTTTCAAATTGTCTATGAAGTTCAGGAGTCATACTACCGAGCATAAGACAAGCCATATCATTGTATGCATCATATAACGCATTCCATTCTGACAACACTTGTGCATTGGAATCAACAGCAGGAGCCGCGGGTAAAGGCTGTTCAATGACAAACATTTTCTTTTCAACTCTCAAGACTAACTTAAGTTGACGAAACCAGTCATTAAAATTAATTCCAAAAATTTTTCTCTTTCAAACATCGACTTGAAAGCCGAATGGTTTATGTTTTGAACAGGTTGTGCCATCAACAAAACATAGTTAAAGTTCAAGAAAATACTCCTTGAATAAAATTAACTACCCATGTTTAATCAAATAAACAATTAATTTTCTAAAGGCTAGGATCCTACTTGACATACCACCACCACATCAGTTGATCTGCTAGTGATGGTGTATTCAAAAGGTAATTGACGATGAATAATTGTCGCCGGTGCAATTCCTAGAACAATATGGGACTTACTTTATTACAATAATATTATAGTAAGCATGTTTTATCCCATCTATGCCTCGATTTAAGGTCTCACCTATAAACCGATTTCAATATCGTCCAATCAAAAACTGTGATTGTGTAACACTAACGTCTCACGAAAAAGTGTACAATCACCTTGGGATTACGATCTACATATGTCTCACGCATAGTAAAAAACATCTACAAATGTTTTTACGAATTGGATGGCAATAACTTATTTAAAAAGGGTATTCTATTTGTCGTGGCAAATATGTACGAAGAAGCATGCATACATCTTCGTATCATAGATTTTAATAAAAACTTTACTCAATTAAGTTATTTATTACGGTATCACATATTTTCTATACATCTAATGTATAAATAGTGTTACCTTTTTAAAATTTGACGATTCAACGTGTTTCCAAATATAAAGAATTATGTTTAATCGCGGGAAAAGATTAAAAAATGGTGAAAAACGTGTACAAAGAAGCATGCAAAACAACTTTGTAGCACTAATTTTTTTTTAAAAAAACTTTAATAATGACACTGTAGTGACATGCCATGGTTCACGGTAACTCCAATCGAACGCACAAAGAAGCGGAGAATCAGGTCAGCGCGAAGCGTATTAAAAACCTGAAATCTTTAGGAAAATCCTCCTTAAACTTCTCTTATAGTTTGTTCTAGTGGATGAGCCGTACTTCCCATGAGTCCATAGCGTCCAGTTTTAACCATTCAAAATAAAACTTTAATTTGGAAAACACATTATGAACTATAAATAGTCCATAATAAATCTGATTTCATAATAATTAGTCATGTTTATATTTATTTTCGAAAAACCCTTTTTATTTTCTCACAAGTCCAATACTTAAAATAAAAAACAATATAAACATAAAACTAACTCACATAACAATTATTTAAATAACAACACTTAACAATTAAGTCATGCAAATATTCATAATGATCCTAATTATCTAATAATTAAAACATGTATGTATCCATATAAGGCTCCTTCATCCTATAAACTCCGGCCACATTCATCGATGTAATCGATTGCGTAAGCCTTATACAAATACATACCACATAGCACATAAATTAACTTTTAGGCCCCATTAAGACATTACCAAGCTCTTCCCTAGCTTTTAAAGGCGTGGATCGAAACCACATAAATTTAGTGTTCTATGTTTAAGTCTTGATCATCATATTTGCATAAAATCATTAACAATTAACAAGATTAATATCACATATCCCTCCATGAAAAATTGCATGTATTTATCATGGATTGCAAATTAACAATTAATTTTAAACATAAAACCGATCAATTTACAATTAAACACATCAAGTTTTATTTATAAAATTGCATACAACTTATAATTCGTCTAATTAATTTTATAACCAATAAAAATCTAAATCTTGATGCACAAAGATCGAATCTTGATGCATAAAACGCCCAAAGGGCTTAAAAAATTAATCAAGAACCCTAATTTTTTGTCCAATTTTATTTTTGTAATTACAAATTCATATACGATGGCTCGTGATGCCACTGTTGGGATTTTAGATCTATTTAATCATTAAACATATCACGAGTACGCAGCGGAAAGATCAAACACGTATAGAACTTATAATTAACAAGGGATTGAAGATGTGTACCTTTTAGCAAAAAATGTTACTCTGCTTTTAGCAATAAATGTTACACATCGTCTTCAATATACACGTGTGTATAACACCACGCGAAACTACCAAGGATCAAAAGAATAATCTCTCTAAGTTTATACACACAATACGTTCTTAGCAAACAACGTGTATGCTAGTACTAGTAGTGTTTAACCAAACAATCACTTCGTCTTTGAATTAATCAACACACGAAACACCTTCTTGATTGTTAAATCGTGACACAAAAACCCTAGGGTTTTGTTTGTTCGATCGCACGATAAGGGAGGAGAAAAACCGAAACCCTCAAGGGTTTTGAGGTTCGGCCGATCAAGAGAGAGAGCAAGGGAGATAGTTAGGGTTTTAAGGTTTCAAGTTATGATCTAATGAAAACCCCTTGACCCCTATTTATACACCTCTTGACTTGGCAAGCAAGCAAGATCTCCCACCTCCATAAGGAGTAGAGTTTGGCGGACTAGGAAAAGGAAAGGGCAAACCGGTGCCTTCCTTTATTCGGTTTTTTGCATATCTAGTCCTTTAACCTTTAACGATTAATATTTATTTCTCGTTAAACATTTAACGATCGTTTGTTAAACACTAATTAATATATTACCTTAATATATTAAATACGTTGTTCTACATATTAACGTGTGCGTCCCCTTAGGCTCGAATAGTTTTCCAGGCATATACGATTTATACGATGGACATATTCCAACAACTCCCACTTGGACATGTATAAATAGTATAATAACATTGGTAAGCGTCTAGTAACACATCAATGCTCCCATAAATATCCGAGTGTGGTCTCATAAAGACACGGACAAATGATTTATGAATTTACAATCCCTTTGTTTCCGATACCGTGTTAAAGATGGATATGGATCAAAGTCATTCCAAATTTTAACGATTCTGTTTCTCGTATATGTAACTAATCAAGATTACTGAAAATCAATTAGACATATCTACATGATTTTTCGAGTACGGCCATACACACATCTGATTAATTCTATGAGGAGCCCAGTGGCATCTTCTTTAACTATTGAATGAACAAATTCTATATTGACTACAAGTACCAAGTCATCATGTTTCATAATCACTTCTGAAATAGCCCTTATTAGTTATCCATGTTTCAGGATAACTTAGACTAGATCAAGAAGGATTATCCACATATGCAAGACCTACTTGCATCTCAAGTCTAAGGATTTT
>BQNB010078279.1:0-30594 GCA_026074375.1 Tanacetum coccineum
GGTGATGATCTTAAGAGAATTTGGTGTGAATCCTCTAAGAATCAAAATGATAAGTGTTAAGGTTATGGAAATGGATGGTATATGATCTAAATATGGCGTAGAACTTCTGGAAATATGTGTTTTAGTGGTGGTTTATGGTTGAGAGTGGTGATAACATGGCGGTTTAGAGGGGTGTTTAGATCATTGGATCCTAAGGATCCTCACCACTTCTTCCTCCTCTCCAAACTGACTTCTAGAGAGTGTGTGTGTGTTATAGGAGTTTGTATGAGAGATGATGTGAGATATAAGAGGTAAAGGGGCTTTATATAGGCTTTTTCGAGGCCAAAGTGCGCCCCACTTTCATAAAAGTACGCAGCACTTCGGGTGTTAATGCACTTGGCATTTAATTGCATTTAATTTCCTTTAATTTTCGTCAAATGGAAAAGTGCGCCGCACTTTCTTACAAGTGCGCCGCACTTGGTGCATTTTCAGCTCTTGGACCAAAAATCAAAGTTGTTGATAAGTTTTTCCCAGATGCGTGGCCGCCAGAATCGTGTCAAACGAAGTTCGTATGCTCAAGTTTTGGCCAAAACAGTGGACAGGTGTCAGAGAATCTTTATCTTCAGTTATTTCTTCGTTTAAGCTTCAAATCTTCGTTTATTCTTTCGTTTTCTTCCACGACACATACCTAGAACATATAATAGCAAATATACTTGATTAAGTACCGAAAGTTCACGAGAAATGATCAAATAAATGCAAATAACGCCGCCGAAAACATGTATAATTTAGGCGTTATCAGGCCTCTTCCTGTTCCATGCCCCATACATACTTTTTGTTTTTCTGAGTCAACGAAGTAAGAGGTTTAACAATCTTAGAGAAGTTTGCAGTAAAGCGTTGGTAGTAATCGGCTAACCCCAAAAATGATCGAATCTCAGAAGGCGTTGTAGGAGTCTTCCAATTCTTTACTGCTTATATCTTGCTTGGGTCCACATGAATACCATTCTGGTTGACAATGTGACCAAGAAAATGCACCTCTTGCAACCAGAACTCGTACTTGGAGAATTTAGCATACAACTTCTCCTTCCTCAACAATTCCAACACCAAACCCAAATGAACCTCATGATCCTCCTTGGTCTTCGAGTAGATCAAAATGTCATCAATGAATACGATAACAAACTTATCTAAATATGGTTTGCAAACCCGATTCATCAAATCCATGGCATAACCATAAACTCAAACTGTCCGTATCTCGTTCGAAACGCGGTCTTTGGAATATCATCCTCATGTACTCGGAGCTGGTGATAACCCGACCTAAGATATATCTTGGAGAAATAACGTGATCTTTGTAACTGGTCGAATAAATCATCAATTCTCAGTAGAGGATAGCGATTCTTAATCGTCAGCTTATTCAACTCCCTATAATCACTACACATGCCAAGCGAGCCATCTTTCTTCCTAACGAATAACATCGGTGCTCCCCACGGAGAATGACTTGGTCGAATGAAACCCTTGTCTTGCAATTCCTGAAGCTGCCCAGACAATTCTTGCATTTCCAAAGGCGCTAGACGATATGGAGACTTCGCAACTGGCATCACTCCAGGGACTAAGTCTATGCGAAACTCAACTTATCGTTGTGGTGGTAATCCCGACAAGTATTCTAGAAACACATCTTCAAAATCTCGCGCTACAAAAATATCACCCAATTTCGGTTCATCTACCTTCGCGTTCTTTAAGGCTTTGGCGATTCCTACGGCTCGTTCTCCATGAACCCTAAGTGTTCTACCACATTCCAATGGTATTTCAACCACCTTCTCATGACACACTATCACAGCCTTATTCTGGGCAACCAGTCCATCCCCATAATCACATCGAAACTTCCATGACCTAAAGGTATCAAATTTATGCTGAATAGGGAATTTCCTAGTTCTAGTTTATAGTCACGAATAATACTATCTACTTCTACCTTCTTACCATCTGCTACCTCTATCACGTTAAGCAAGGGCATAAACTTAGTAGAAATGAAACTAAAATCAGCTCCAGAATCAAAAAGTACTGTAACAAAGTGATCGTTCAAAGAAAAAGTACCCGTCACAACGTTAGGATCCCGAACAACCTCCATTGCATTCACATTCACATTAAAAGCCCTTCCTCTAACTTGGCTTCCATTACTTTGAGTGTTACGGTTGCCCTCCAAAGCCAACTGATTTCCTGCTTGACCAGGTGCTCGGTACAGTTTAGGACAATTATTGCAAAATTGATCAGGACTACCACATTCATAACACACCCTCGGATTGTTTCCCGAACAACGTTAAGATCCCGAACAACCTCCATTGCATTCACATTCACATTAAAAGCCCTTCCTCTAACTTAGTTTCCATTACTTCGGGTGTTACGGTTGCCCTCCAAAGCCAACTGATTTCCTGCTTGACCAGGTGCTCGGTACAGTTTAGGACAATTATTGCGGAAATGATTAGGACTACCACATTCATAACACACCCTCGGATTGTTTCCCATCCTAACAGCACTCACCGGAGCCACTGGTCTAAACAGTGCCCGACAATCTTTAGTAAAATAGCCCGGTTTCTGATAGTTAAAACACAATCTGCAATATCCATTTTCGAGATGATGGGTATAACACTTGGTGCACCTTGGATTGGATCCCACAAACTCTTTTCTAAGAGGGGCTGTCGCCACAAACCCTGACCCCACTTTTTCCTTCTTATTCTCTTTCCATGATCCTCCTGACTTACTAGTCTCCTCTACTGCCTTCCTCTTCTCATTACTCTTTGACAAGGTACCACAGCTAATCGCCTCGTCGGTAAGTATGCTGGCTCTCGGAATTGAATTCTGGATAGTTGTTGGCTGAGTCACCTTGAGTATTCCCCTAATCTCAGGCGCCAATCCCGCTACATACCTCTTGATGCGTGCCGACTCAGGTGTCACTAGATGTGGAACAAGCTTGGCCAGTTCATGGAACCGATCCGTGTAAGCTGCATGGTTGGCTCCTACCATCTTGTGATTCCAAAATTCATTCTCCAACCTCTCTATTTCATTACTTGAACAAAATTCCTCTACCAACAGAGCCTTTAAAATCATTCCAGGTCATACCAATTGCCGCTTCACGGCCGCTTGCCTAGATTTGAGTGTTCCACCATGTCAGTGCCTTGTTAACAAACGAACTAGCTGCATATCTCACCTTCTGATTCTATGTACACCTACTCTTATCAATCATCGATTCCATCTTCTCAATCCAGCGGGTAAGTGCTATCGCACCTCCCTTTCCGTTATACTCCTTAGGGCCGCATGCCTGAAATCCCTTGTAGGAACACCCATTGTTCCCACCATTCTCATTGTTGTTATTTCCATTGTTGTTATTATTGTTCCCGTTGTTGTTATTGTTATTTTCGTTGTTCACGTTGTATGTCACTTGAGTGACAATCTGGGGAATGATATTTTGCAATTGCTGCGCAATGATGGCAGCGATGTCGGGTTGCCCATTTTTGTTTTCGTTAGTCCGTGTTCGAACTATTCTGATTAAGATAGTATTAACGCACATTAGATAAGAGGGGAAAAGTTTCTAAACCGACCATTCTATCAATATACAATCATAACTATATATATAAATACATATACATACATAATCAACCAAACAACATGTTGACATCAAATCCGCGTAATCATACTTGCAAGTCCACTTGTGTTGTTGCGCATGTATAATTATGTTGGCCACCATAATTATAGATGCCCCCTTTCACAAGTGTACTCCCTCTTATGACCACACTTCTTAATGTCAACAAAACACATAACACATAGATCACATCAACAAATCACCACATATGGAAAATGACTCAAAATCACTTAAATCACAATATTAAAATGATTCAACGAATTCCAATATTCAAAAGCAATATTCCTAATAAAATTCCAAACCAAAGTCAAACAATCTCAAAATCCTAAAATCTTAAAACACATAAAGAGGCGGACAATCAAGCATTGATTCGAATTCCACTACCCCCCGTATCTTCCATCTCACTGTCCCTAGGTCCACTCCTAGCCGTGGACTCCAGATCCGAATCACTGTCGGATATGTCATAAATTACATTCTCACATATTGCTTTTAACTTAAAAATTTCTTCTTCCTCCTTGGTTGGTTTGTATTCTGGGAATTTTCCTGGAAATTTGGTAATTGTACCATCTTTAGCAGTCACTGTTGTTTCAATCTTTAATACCTCTTCTCCCTTAACTAATTTTATGGTCAACCTCTCTTCAACTCTGCATGGGTACATGTCAATCGGTATACGGATCTTGCGGCTACCCCGCCTTACCCAAGCCCTTGTTCCTGGTTTATAGTATCCCCTACATCCTTTTGCAATGGCAACCCCCATGCGGAACTTCTTATGAAGGTGAGGAGGCATAGCTAATTTATCAAGAGATAAGGCACACTAAATCAGATAAAGGCAATCAAAATAGCTAAAAAAATTAACAAAACTAAGTCAAGCTATAATTTAACTACCTTAATTTGCAAAGTTAACCTTGGAATTTTTATAAAACAAAATGGAATTGGGTTTGGTGAATGTGTTTAGCTGCAGTTGACTGTAGAAGGCTGAGCATGATCTTCTGGCTTCGGCATTGATTTCTTTATCTCATGATCACTCATCCGTTCTCGTGTTCGTTTTTGACTGATTTCTTGCAATATTTGACATATCCATACCTGCACACATAAACTCAGATACAAGCATATTTTTGCCATCTTTGATCCTTTTTGGGTTTATTTGGGTCTTTTTAAGCATAAATAGATATGTACTCTAACACTTATCAAAATTCCCCAAACTAAACGATTGGTTGTGTCTCACTCAATATCACATTCCTTATAACCAAATACCTCGAAAATCCCCAAACTAAAAAACCTTTGAAAAGTAGCAAAGAGTTTTGTTTGAGAGAGATCACAAGTTATAAAACACTACGACTATCCCTTTTTCTAAATTTTTCTCCTTCTTATGATTTTTCTGGATTATTAACTATCCTACCTAACTACAATTTATTTGTGTTGACATAATGCAAATTATTCATTACCATTTAACTTTTAGGATCATAGAACAAAAAGCACATTAACGTACTAAAAGAAACTTCTCTTCCCCGATTTTTCACTTTTTCCCATGCTAAGGCTAAAAACAAGATCATTGTTAATTACAAGTCATGACACTAACACTACTCATAAATAATTAATTGTGTATTACTTTTCCTCCCGCAAATCTACTTTGTATCTCAGGATTTTACTTAAGTCATATACCCGAAGGCTCTTTAAGACTTTTGTTTCGATACTTATTAATTCCAGAAATAAAGTGTAATGGTAAAGAACGCAATAATTAGCTCCTAGCCCTTTTCAAAAGATCAAATGCAATCAAGAATATAGTCCACATCGAGCAACTAAAATTTGGCTTTATATAGGCTACATAGAGTAGGCATCATTTCTTTCATAACCCGAAGGCTCTTTAAGAATGAATTGACCCATCTCAATTTGCAACATATATCCCTTAGGCTCTTTAAGGCAAAAACAAGACAAAAATTAAGCAACATTATTAACCACAGTCCTTAGTAGGCTACACCATCTGACCACGCCATCCGACACAGTACAAACATAATTTCGACCTTCGGATTATATAAGTAAAAAACGTTGCCTTTTATCTCGAAGCCACATCGATAGCGAGTCGACAATAGTATTCTACTTATTATGAAACACCAGACTCTACCTTATATGAAAACCTCCAACAACGGCCCACGGCCTCCGACACGATGAAGTACTCTGGCAAAGATACTTATTTATTAAATTTTTTTGATTTTTAGCCAAATTTAAGTTATTCTGATGGTACTCATCCTAATCACAAAGGAAACTAAAGAAAACTTCTATAGCTTAATAAATAAGCACAAAAACCATACAACTCTATTTATTCAAACATTTATTATATAGGTGAAAACAAACTAATGGAAGAAAAAGCCACAAGAAATAACATCTGAGCTTTGAAAAAAACCAACTAATCTACGTTTAATATCATGACTTATAAATAACTACTATCATTTCTTGTTTCTTCACAAAAGAATTTGCAAAACTTAGCCTTATAAAATCCAACTGTTGGCATAATTTAAAATCTACTTGAGAATTAGCACAAGCTTCATTACTAATAACTAACGATTCAAGTCTACATGTTTAAAGTCTATAATGAGACTCAGCATAAACTATCATCATTAATTGTTAAGAAAAAGCTAGAACACTACACGTACGATCGGGTCAAAAATCACTTCTTATTCTTACCAGCGGAAAACCTACATTTTTTGTCTTATTATTTATATATATATTTTTTTTTTTAGATGAAATATTTAAAATTTTTGCTATTTTGTGGGAGAACCGGGTACGTGAGAAACACAATAAGCAAGCACAATCAAATCGATAGATTCCTCACCCAAACTAAAAAGAACACATTTTCCTGCAATGTTTTAAAACGGTTCCTACCGAAAATCTAAGCCGTATTATTAAAGTAAGACAAAGGATAATCGTTAATTGATAATGATAAAATGATATGTGATCTCCCCCAACTAATTTCACAGCAAAGGATGAGAAACTCGAGTGCACCGAATGAGGCATCGGACACGAGAGTATTTTTCTTAAATGATTGGTAATCCTGCCAATCACAACCAGACAACAAACACCGAGAAACAAGAGGATGGTCCCCTCAACAACACAGACACATTAGAGGTTAGAGAAATTTAAATATAAAGAAAATAAAATAGAAAGAAAAGGATAATCAATGGTGACACCCACGACGCCCGCTTTGTTTGTTGATTACCGAGTCGCATGCTCGTACTCGAACCCTGAAGTTAAGATTGTCCTTAATGAAGCAAAATGGAAAAGATATCACAAACGGTACTTACATAAAAGTTTGGAAAACATTAAAGGAAATGAAAATTCCATCCCGAAGGAGGAGCCAACCGCTCTAAAGGAGATGCCGGGTTCGAAAATGTGGTCTATCATCTCGAAGGAGACAATTGAGGAAATGAATTGAAAATCTAAAACAAGGTGGTTAGAATACGGTCATAGAAATCATGAGATTTAGAAACATCTTAAAACACTCTTTGATTATCACAAATAACCCGCAATGGGTTCAAATATATCTCAATAACCGGATGTAACTTCTGGTGGAGGTCGAGAATTGACGATCATTTTGGTGATCAAGTTAAGGTGACTCATAACTTCAACTTCAATCCCATCTTCACCAACAGCGGATTAAATCATCTGACCAAGGAGAATAACAATCTCTTCTTGAGAGGAGGGCTCACAATCTCAACGGGAAAGAGATATGGGAAGAGACTCGTTAACTGAATTTTGATGAAACATTTCCCTGTGACAGATTGAAATTTTTCATTTAAGCATCTGTCATAAGAACAAAGATATTCCTTAAATTCACGATCATTTCTCCGCAGGAATGTTAAAGGATCACACGGCGAACGCCTGTGACGAGGATCACTCCTTGGATAAAAAGTAATTGAAGATTCATACTGATCTGGCTTATGAATCAGGAGGTTTACTATTGAATCGAGATTATGAATCATCATCACTAAGTAGATAATCAAGAAAAGCTAGTATCCCTTCTGAAATCAAAATATCCTTTCCTCCAGTTAGAAGATCCTTCTAATAGCTAGAAAAACTCATCGATCTCGATCATTATCGTCTTCAGTATCAAAACACTCAACCTGTGTCGATAGAGAGGGTTGAGAAAGACTGCTCATCGGAAACTTGGAATTTTTTTACTCGACATTTTCTTTAAAATTCTCTTCCTGCAAGCCTTCCCTTAAGATTTGAAATCATCATAACCTTGTTGGTAAACGAATCAAGAGGAGCTAATTCATCGATGAACTCACAAAATTATCACTAGTCATCCCTGGAGAAGAACTTGGGAGAGATCAACAGAAAGGAGTAGTGGTACTCTGCCACAAAACGGATCATCTTTTGAAAATCGATAACAAAATGGCATGAACAAAATTCTTTGTCCTTGTTTTTCCTTTCTCAGATTTATCGGCAAAGTAAACAGTTCCTCTTTCCTACTCTTATCAATCAATTTCCTCTTCATACAGATCAATGAAGCTTTTGCGGTTGCGAAGGAAGGGTCTCCTAGATATAATAGGCCAGCTCGGTCGGTTCAAAATTAACCACCACAAAATCCGCAAGAAAAGTGAAACCATCAACTCTACTCTACAACCATCCACCGCTTATGCCCATCGGGTGAGAAATGGAACTATTGGCAAGCTCTAGTGTCATATCGAGTAGGAGTCAAAGCTTCAAGCTCAAGTTTCTTGTAGATAGAATAAGGTAAAAGAAAATCTAGCACCTGAATCGGCTAAATCACTAAGTCCCTTATTTGAGTTTCTTGTAAAGCCATGGGATAAGAAATTTTCCTGATCCCGATTCTCGGGGAACTTAGTTCAGGAGTGAATAGCGGAACATTCAGCATATCAACAGTTGTGATAGCGATTTCCTCAAGCTTCTCTTTGTTCTTAGCAACGAACTTAACCATTGTTAAACTTGGCTTTCAACAAGAGATCTTTCAACCAATCTCAAAAACGTAGTTGCTTGAACATTTCAAAAACCAGGCCTATTGAAGCACATTGGTTATCGTGTTTCTCAAACTTACATCTATCAGGATAATGAAGTTTAGGATGGATAACGAATCGATTAGGTCAATATAACGTTTTCTTTGGCTTTTGGTTTTGGAACTTCAATGAAAATTGAATCTTCTTCCCCCGGAGATGGGACATGTGCGGTATTTTCCAAATTTGGGTTTTGCACTTTTTTCACGTGACGTCCCGGTTTTGTTCGGTTCTTTTTGAGTTTTGAAACAATCGTGGTTTAAGGAACAAGAGAAATCGAAGGTTCTTCCCAAGCCTTAACCCCGCTCCTTTTGGTGATAGCATTAATTAGCTGACGAGGGGTTGTTACGGGTTTTGACGAGGAAGAGTTCCTGAATTTGAAGTAAGGCTGAATTTTTTGAAATTATCACATAAGACTTTGTCAACAAACTTGTAACATTAGCAATTTGATTCGCAAATTTTGACCTTGATTTTGAACATTTTCAACACCGCATCGGTTATTATGCTTTGACGTAATTTTTCAAAATCTTGTTTTTCAAAACACTATTTGTTGAGGTTGATATTAAAAACTTGATTGATTTGTGGTCTAATTGTTGGGGTGTTTGATATTGGTGGATCTTGATAAACTGGATTTTGGAGTTTTGGTTGTTTGGACGTTTTTGGTTAGTAATTTCCTCCACTTTTTGGTTGACAATAGAATTGGTCCCTAGACAACTGGTTTTGGTTGGTTTGGACATTCGTTATGATTGAAACCCCACCCGTGGTCTCATTTGACTTGCCAAATTGGAAGGTTGGTTTCTTTGGAGAAAATTACCAATGGCTGCGTTTGATTAAAATGTTGGATGTTTCTGAAAAACAGGAACTAATCGTTTCCCAACCTCGAGTTAACGAAACAAAGTTAAAATTTTGATTTGATCCACAAGTTACACAGCACATCTACAACTGCTTGACTGTGCAGGAGTAGTAACGACTAAAGCTTTCATTTCATTCAACATTTTGTTCATCTTGATAGTCATCTTATCCTCTAGAGAAGCGGCTATTTGTTGCATATCGAAAGAATTATTAGAAGGTGAAGAATTAGAAAGAGGAGCATCCGTACTCACTCTTGAATCATTAGCACGACTTCTTGAGTAACGAACTTTTGACTTGCTTTCAATAATCGCTAAACCTTCTTGAGGCATCTGTCCAAGAATTCCACCTGCTGCAGAATCTAAGGCATCTTGATCGTTTGAATTCAAAGAGTTGTAAAAGAATCAAGTTTGTGAGTTTTCAGAAAAGCATGGTGAGGGACTTTAATGAAGGAGTCCTTTAAAACGTTCCCATGCTTCGTTGAAAGGCTTCGTTTGGTTTTTGATAAAAAGTAATGATCTCATTCCGATAGTAAGTGGTTTTTGAAGGTGGGAAGTATGTGGTTTTATTGAATTTTGAAGACAAGGGTCGCCCAAGTGAGAATTGATCTGGTGGTTCTTATGTCTAACAATCTCGGGCTTCACCGTCTAAGAAAAAGGGAAAAGCAATCGCTCACCTGCAAGTGTTTCGTCAACTATTCGGATGTCTAGAACGTTTAAGTGACCTTGATTAAAAAATCGAAGGTTATTGTGGGGATCTTGTCTACGCTTACATTTGTTGCTTTGCCAAGATTGATTAAAGTATTGCTTAAGCTCGAAATTGTTAGCATTGATCGTGAAACAACTATAGCATCATTCAAACCCTCGATGGGTGCATGTTTCACCATATGGGCCATTTTTCGATTGTACGGCATTGTAACAACTTTTTGTTTAACAATTGGATCCTTCTAAATCAAAATTTCAACAACCGTAGTTTGTTGTGGACGACGTCTACGAGAATTAGCGAACGAGTGCGCAAAAAAAGAAAAACTAACAATTAAAAAGCAAAATTTTACACTAATTTTTTAGTTTTTTTTTTTTTTTTTTTTTTTTTTTTTTTTTTTTAACAATTAATTTTAACGGTTAAACGAAAGAGACTTAAACCAAATAATCAACTAACTTTCCTTAGGCTCTTAAAATGCTTTTCAAGGTGAAGCGTCCTTGTGTGGACACAAAAGGCAAGTGTTAAATCTTTGATTACAATTGTGGAATCAATTGCCAGTTCACACGGAAATTGAAAATGTATAATATCTCAATAGAAAGATAATAATTGTGGTGTTCGCTAACCACCTTGTTGAATTAATTTTCTGAATTAAGACAATTTTTTTTTAAATTTTTGATTTTTCTAATTTTTTTTATCTTTTACTTATACTAAAAAGAAAAAGAAAATATTTTTTACTTTTTATATTTTTTAAAATTTTTTTTTTTTTTTTTTTTTGGATTTTTGGATTTATGACAAAAATTTAACTTTCGAGGACGAAAGGATCTTCAAACCAAATCGACAAACTCGAAACGAAGGAATCGCTTACACAAGTCCCCGGCAGCGGCGCCAAAAACTGATTCGCAATTTTACATACACGTAAAATAATATACTTATAGAGAAATTAAGGAAATCCCCAAGTATCCTTTGGACAATTCCACTCACAAGAAATAATATATATAATACTTATATTAAACCGGGCAAGGTAGATCACCCACCCCTGGTCGTGTACCCAATGACTCGTCAATGAAACCTCGATCTCGTTCGGAATGGTTGATTTGAATAAGAAAAGAGCTATTTTTGATTTAATTATACTACTAAAATTAAAGGCACAATTAAACCACTAATTAACAAATTAAACTAATTACGAAAGTAAATAAAATGCGACATTTAAGAGAACAAATGCAATTTAAAACTTAAAAATGCAACTAGATTCCTAAACTTAAAATAATGCTAAAGAAAATATTTAGGAAAAAGACAAATATTTATATTAAAGTGCTTTTTTTGGATTTTTTATAATGAAATAAATTCTATTTAAATCTAAAATTAAATTCAGAAAAATAGAAATTTTAAATTGATAAAAACAAAGAAAAATACTTTTAAAACTGAATTAAAATCTAATTACTTAAAAAGATAGAAAAACAATTTTTTTTATTACTAATTTTTTAAATTAAAAAAGATTAAAATTTAAAGTTACAGATGAAAATTAAAAACTAAAGGTTTGAAAATAAATTTAAAAATATAAAACTTAAACTAAAAATTATATAAAAATACTTTTTATAAAAAGAAATAATGCAGAAAATCAATTTTATCAAAAGCCCTAATTTTTAATGAGTAATTTTAAACTAATTTAAGTAATTAAACTAAAAAAAATTAATTTATTATTTATAAAAACTATTTTTATTATTCTAAAATTAAATCTGCCAAAACACAAGGATTGAAAGAAACACAAAACAAAGTCGAGGGTAGGCGGGGTAAATTTAGATTTTATACTAAAAACACAAATTTTCACTAAACGGCAGAAAGGCCCCCTGAACTTGGGACTAACTAAACTAACACTTAAACTAACAAAGGACTAACTATGTGATTATCTAAGGACTAACTGCGCATTTAACAAGGACTAACTGTGTAACTTTTAAACTAACTGAAATTATGAAAAAGAGCAGAACAGGTCCCTGAAGCATCTAACAACTAGCAACCAGCATCCATTTTGATTTATTAACTAACTTTTTAGAACAACTTTTATAAAACTTAATCTCTAGCTTATTTGTAATAAGCTGAATAAGCTTATTAAGGCTGATAAGCTTCTACAGCTTAGTTTTCTACCTCTCAAACTAATGAACAAAGCAAAATAAAAGGCATATGACAGATTTTTACTACTCAATAAAATGTGCTTATTCAAACTTTTTAGCTAATCCAAACAGCTTATTTGACTACCATTCAACAGAATTCAAAAGCATAAAAGTAAAGTACATATATTAAAACTAGATTGAAACTGAGTAAGCTTAAGAGATTAAGTGTACCTTGGCTTTCCAGCATGAACAGGAAAGCAACAATAAGCTAAGTGGGGCTTATGGCTTATTCACATAAGCCCTAAATCAATAAACAACAATCCTAATCTAACCTATAAGCTGACCCTCAGCCTACTACACCCTTGATACCATAGCAGCCATCCAATTCCAATAGGTATCAAGCCTTCATCATTAAACACAAACACAAATTCTTCGACAGAATTTAAATGAAGACACGAATTAATGTGAAATATTACTTTTATTAAAAACTGAAATAAAGTTTACAATACGAATGAAATTGAAAAAACTACTCAATACTGAATCGAAAACAATTAAACTACTAAAATAAAACTGAAAAATTAACCACTAAAAATTGTTATCCTCATGTGCTGGAATGATGGGGGTATTTATACCCGAAGCCTTGAGCTCTTCCATCTTCTCTAGATCCTTCTTCATCTTCATCTTGACCCTCCATCTTTTCTCTCTCCTTGATATGTCATTTCAATCGTTGGATTAAAGATATGTATAACCCGGATCGATGACGTTGGACATAAGTGATGTAATTAGTGAGTGGTAAACACTCACAAACTCACAACATCCATCAATTCTTTTCATTTTGCCAGTGTGAATGGTTGGGGTTTATGAGTGCTAGTGATAAGGATGGTTAAGTTTGTGAGAGGTTATTAAACCCATGGTTAATTAGTGTGTGGATGAGGGGTTAACGAACTAGTTCATGGTGTTCTTGTTGATTCATGTGTTGTGAGTGAGTGTTGATCTGCAAATTGCGGTGTAAATGTGGGCACATTATACTGTAAATAGGTTATAAATGTTAACCGGGTTGGTCGGGTTAAGGCTACTGTTAATTGAAGGTTAATCGGTTGGGTTATTGAATATGTTGTGCTGAAAGTTGAGTCCACGTGTAGTTTGACACGTTCATTTGACCCCGCCCTTCTGAAACTTTTGGGGGGAATTACATTATCTGGCCCTTGTGTGTTTGGCAAGCACAAATTCAAGCTATAATTAGACTTCCATAATTTTGGCAAAGTTACCCCATGAAATTATAAAACAAAATGGAATTGGTTTGGTTGAATGTGGTTTAGCTGCAGTTTGACTGTAGAAGGCGAGCAAGAAAATCCACTCTGGCTCGCTTTGATTTCTTTAGAGCTTCTTGATCACGTCATATCCGTCGTCGTTTTCGTTTTTGACCTGATTTCTTGCCAATATTTGACATATCCATACCTGCACACATAAAACTCAGAACAAGCATAGTTTATGCCATCTTTGAACCTTTTTGGGTTTAAATGGGTCATTGATTAAGCATAAATATATATGTGATATCTACCTTGGAACAAGTCCACTAACAAAGTGATCGTTCAAAGAAAATGTACCCGTCACAACGTTAAGATCCCGAACAGCCTCCATTGCATTCACATTCACATTAAAAGCCCTTCCTCTAACTTGGTTTCCATTACTTCGGGTGTTACGGTTGCCCTCCAAAGCCAACTAATTTCCTGCTTGACCAGGTGCTCGGTACAGTTTAGGATAATTATTGCGGAAATGATCAGGACTACTACATTTATAACACACCCTCGGATTGTTTCCCATCCTAACAGCACTCACCGGAGCCACTGGTCTAAATGGTGCCCGACAATCTTTAGTAAAATGGCCCGGTTTTTGACAGTTAAAACACAATCTGCAATATCTGTTTTCGGGATGATGGGTATAACACTTGGTGCACCTTAGATTAGATCCCACAAACTCGTTTCTAAAAGGGGCTGTCGCCATTAACCCTGTCCCCACTTTTGCCTTCTTATTCTCTTTCCATGATCTTCCTGACTTACTAGTCTCCTCTACTACCTTCCTCTTCTTATTACTCTTTGACAAGGTACCACGGCTAATCGCCTCGTCAGTAAGTATGCCGGCTCTTAGAATTGCATTCTGGATAGTTGTTGGCTGAGTCGCCTTGAGCATTCCCCTAATCTCAGGCGCCAATCCCGCTACATACCTCTTGATGCGTGTCGACTCAGGTGTCACTAGACGTGGAACCAGCTTGGCCCGTTCATGGAACCGATCCGTGTAAGCTGCATGGTTGGCTCCTACCATCTTGTGATTCCAAAATTAATTATCTAACCTCTCTATTTCATTACTTGGACAAAATTCCACAACGCAATCAGAAACGGCCTTAAAATCATTCCAGTCCAACAATTGCCAGCGTCACGCCTCTTGCCTGAAAAATTTATTTGAGTGTTCCCACCATGTCGTGCACCATTTAAGAAACGAACTAGCAGCATATCTCACATTCTGATTCTCTGTACACCCACTGTTATCAATCACCGATTCCATTTTCTTAATCCAGCGGGTAAGTGCTATCGCACCTCCCTTTTCGTTCCTTAGGGTCGCATGCCTAAAATCCCTTGTAGGAACACCCATTGTTCCAACCATTCCTATTTTTGTTGTTATTTCCATTGTTGTTATTGTTGTTCTCGTTGTTGTTATTGTTATTTCTGTTGTTCACGTTGTTTGACACTTGAGTGACGATCTGGGGAATGATATTTTGGCAGATTCGGCGCAATGAATGGCAAGCAGATGTCGGGTTGCCCATTTTTGTTGTCGTTAGTTTGTGTTCGAACCATTCCAATTAAGATAGTATTAACGCACATTAGATGAGAGGGGAAAGGTTTCTAAACCGACCATTCTATCAATATACAATCATAACTATATATATACATATACATACATAATCAACCAAACAACATGTTGACATCAAATCCGCGTAAGCATACTTGCAAGTCCATTTGTTTTGTGGCGCATATATAATTATGTTGGCCACCATAATTATAAATGCCCCCTTTCATAAGTGACAAACTCCCTCCTATGGGACCCACAACTTCTCAATGAATACAAAACACATAACACATAGATCATATCAACAAATAACCACATATGGAAAATGACTCAAAATCACTTAAATCATAATATTAAAATAATTCAACGAATTCCAATATTCAAAAGCAATATTCCTAATAAAATTCCAAAACAAAGTTAAACAATCTCAAAATCCTAAAATCTTAAAACACATAAAGAGGCGGACAATCAATCATTTATTTGAATTCCACTACCACCCGTATCCTCCATCTCATTGTCCCTAGGTCCACTCCTAGCCGTGGACTCCAGATCCGAATCACTGTCGAATATGTCATAAATTACATTCTTACATATTGCTTTTAACTTAAAAATTTCTTCTTCCTCCTTAGTTAGTTTGTATTCTGGGAATTTCTCAAAATTTGGTAATTGTACCATCTTTATAGCAATCAACTGTTGTTTCAATCTTTAAATACCTCTTCTCCTTTATTAACAAATTTATGTCCAACTTCTCTTCAACACTGCATGGGTTACGTGTCAATCGGATATACGGCAGAATCTTGAGGCTACCCCGATTTACCCAAGCCCTTGTTCCTGGTTTATAGCATCACCCCACATCCTTTTGCAATAGGCAACCCCCAATCAAACTTCATATAAAGTATACGGAACTTCTTATGAAGGTGAGGAGGCATAGCTAATTTATCAAGAGATAAGGCACACTAAATCAGATAAAGGCAATCAAAATAGATAAAAAAAATTAACAAAACTAAGAAATAAAATCATGTAATTAAGGGGAAAACGCATACTAGTTATACTACTAAACGCTTAAGCCCTAACATGCATCTACATGAAGGACTCCTAGGTTATAGTCTGGGCTCAACCACCTACGTCTCTATAACCAAAGGCTCTGATACCGATTTGTCAAACCCAGCCAAGGCGGAAACACGAGGCGTAACAAGAATGGATATCATCACAACACAATGGCGTCTATATAGAGGAACTAAAATGCATTAAATGAACAAAGCATAGACACAAAGTGGCATGAAAATACCCAAAACAACACAATAAAACCAAAGGCGTCTTATATTGAAGAAAAGGGGGTTCTCACCAATATCAAGATATTTCAAAACTTCAAAATCCATCTAAATAATTCAAACCAAAATATTCAATAATCCAATCAATGCAAAACACAAACTAGCAGGTTCAACTCCACATGCAGCCTATGGTCTCTCTAGCTATTTCTCTTTGTCTTAACATCCTCATGATGCTCGCCTAAAAATGATGCTTAAAACGTTAACACAACGGTTGGCGAGAGTCATATGTTTAAGACACACAATACAATATTTAAATCAATTACTGTGATTATTAAAAAACAATGCAGGACAATTATGTACTATCAAGAACTTATGCTATCATGCAACCCACATCATCATATTTAATCCAACAAACCACACACTGAGTAGGCGTACCCATCCGATCCCAAATAGCCACTTACACGCCTAAAAGTCTACCAGCTGAAACTTATACTTAGGCCTGGACCAACATAATCATTTAGTAGGCGTACTCATCCGATCCCAAATCACTATCATTGAGTAGGCGTACTCATCCGATCCCAAATCACAAACACTTGACATGTCAAACATAGTACATGCAAGTAATACCATAATCATCATGTAATATAAAGTCATACAACAGTCACACATTGTCCATACACAATTAACCACATAATCACAGCAATCAAAACCCTTTTTAAACCACAAGCATCATTTCCATCCCAATTTTAAAAGCAATGTAAAAAGAGGGACTATGAAACTCACCTGAATGCTCAAACGCAGCTTCCAAATCTCAACACGCAACTATACAAATAAATAAACACGGTTACACGCGACCAAGCTAAAAGCTCTAGTCCATGTAACACACATATGATGGATGTCTAAGGGTTTAGTTAACCATCATGGGTCACCCCGACACCATGCCCAACCTTAACCATCTCATTAACACTTTACACTAGCTACTTATAATTAAATCAGAATTACAGAATTTTAGTGTCTCTTTACGTACTCAAAACCCTTACTTAATGACCTTCATAATTTATACCAAAAATCACCCATGTTCATTTATGAGTATATTAACTACCTTGTGATTCCCAAGTATTACTTACATGTGTAACTACTTCAAATAAAATCAAACTTCAAAACTGTCCTAATTCGGATCTGATTGCACACCAAAATATATCACTCTAACTACCATACTTAGACATGCTTTCAGAGGCTAATTTTCACGGGATTATCAATAGACATATGGAACTTAACTACTGTAGAAGGGCTAAGCTTAATTCCATTTTTAAGTATATGTTTTACCCTCTCAAACATGACCTAATTTTGACCCGTATTTACTGTTTTAATAAATTTTAGTATAAAAATTATTTGAATGACTTCCCGACCTTAAAAACCTTTGAGGCTGGATTTTCTGGAAAGTAGACTATTTTAGCTTATTCATAGACTCAAGAAACATATCAATATTCGTTTTTATCACCAAGATAACAGTCGTTGAACACGACCCAAAATTTTGCTCAACCCTAAATCCAGTTTTAACGCAAATCTAACCCGACCACAAGCATGCATACGCATCTAATTCAATCCTAAGCATACTACAATCATAATATATCATAAACATTCTATATTTTAATTAAAACCCTAGATCCATCATAATTAGGGTTACATGAATACATTAATTAACTAGGATTAAACACACTTACCTTGATTCTTAGCACCTAAATCACAACTCTTGAATGCTCTTGGATCACTAGCGAAATTCGACTCTTTAGGGTTTTGGAGAGGGGGAAAACAACGGCACAAGGGGGAAGGGGGAACAAAATATGGCTAGGGTTTTCTTAATAAACTAATTAAATAGAATCATAATCTAACTAAACTTGTATTTATCTAAAACACATTTTTTTTCTTTCTTTCCTCTAAAATTCGTATTTATTATGTATGTATAAAAAAAATATTTTATTTTTATTTTTTATTAGTTAATTAATTACCTTCAATACCTTAAGTTTTTATAAAAACCTAAGCTAATTTGGTAAACCATTTTGCTTAAAAACTACTTTCTAAATATAACTTTCATTTCACAATTCACTTTCTATTTTTAGAAAGTTTACCACAAACATCCATATTTTACTCACTTAACTCTCCTTCAATATGACACATTTTCCTTAAACGTTTAATCCACAATAATCCAAATATTGACGTAGCATTGCATGCAATACGTCATTCCTTTCCATTATCACTAAACGTGAACAAATAGAATACTCATCACCAAACACAAACACACTCATAATGAGATGCCCATACACATCAAAATGATATCATCACATACTTAAACCACTTAGCACACATAATAATCACAAAGCACACCACTTAATCACATACAATGAACACATAGCCATATCTAAAGGTAAAACCAACCTGCCCAAATCACGGGTGTCACAGTTATCTTCAGACGCAACCTTTTCGATGGAGATGTTTTCTTTTGGACATTGTCCCAAAGGAAATGGTGACGTATCTTCGGTGTGTTTCGTCCGCGAAAGAAAGAAACAAATAAAGAAGAAAACAAACGAAGATAGAGACGAAGAGCTTGACAATGTCAAGACGGATGGTGGTTAGCGTACGATAAACTATACTCACAAAGTTATGTAGCTCTTCTCGAGCATTGCGAATGTTCATAGAATAATCACACGATGAGGTATACGGTTGTCTTAAAGGTGGTAGCAAAAATAGTAGAGGAAATAGATTAGCCATCTCTATGGTTGAAGAGGTGTGGTTGAGTGAGAAGGAAGAGGTGTGATCGAAAGACAAAGAGTGTTTTCGTCGAAGAGAGCTAATGTTTTCGTCAAAGAAAAGAAATGTTTTCATCGAAGAGAAAGAATTTTTCATTGAAGAGAAAGAATGTTTCGTTGAAGAGAAAGAATGTTTTCGTCGAAGATAAAAGAATATTTTTGTCGAAGAGAAAGAATGTTTCGTCGAAGAGAAAGAATGTTTTCGTCGAAGATAAAAGAATGTTTTTTTTGAAGAGAAAGAATGTTTCGTCGAAGAGAAAAGAAGAATGTTTTCATCGAAGAGAAAAGAATGTTTTCGTCAAAGAGAAATAATGTTCTGTCAAAGAGAAATAATGTATTCATCGAAGAGAAAAGAATGTTTCGTCGAAGAGAAAAGAAGAGCGTTTTAACTTATGTTGTTAAAAGGCTGGAATAGGGATTTTCGGATATGACCTTTAACATTTACGATCGCAAGTTAAAGATACTTGAATATTTCGGATGAAATATTTAAGTTGTTAAACCTACTTGGAGGAGCGTTAGATTTGTATCTAACCTTTTCTTGACGAAAGAGTGGATGATTTAGAAGAAAGTGAGATGGTGATCAAAAGAGTGTGTGAGAGAAGACTCTAAGAAATTTAAAGACCATTTTACAACTCTTTTTACTTTTTAAATTTATGACACGAACGCGAAGAAAAATATTTTAGTGTGAGAAAATATATACCTAGATGCAAACGACATATAGATATAGGCAAGCAAGTTTATCTAAGCATGCATCAACACAATAATCAACAAGATTAATGTGTAAGACTATATAACATCTAAACGTTAATTGTCATACATAAAACTGACATAGTGTAGGTGCACAATTAACATGTAAGTCATGTAAAATGACGTATACAAAAAGTGATAACTTTAAATGCAATCATCATGTAAAACATGTTAGCATTTATCATTTAGGAGCATGTGTCATTTAGATAAACTAAAGTTATTTTATCTAAATTTGCTAGAAAAAGACAAACGCATTTATAATAGACATGCATCTGATAGCTAAGCAAGTAAACATTGAGCATCAAGATAATCATGAAGGCGTATAATTGCATCACACGGGATCAAGTTATCATCTTGATGCTTCAAAGCACATATGTGAGGTGCATGTTGTCTAGATTGACTAAGGGGAAACCTAATTTCTACTTGCTTAGTGTGCACTCCTAATGAGATACAAAGTATATCGATGTAGACTATCATTAGGCATATTTAGAAAGATTCATTTAATCAAATTAGAGAATGAATATGAGACTATCACTAGTGGTGCTCAATTCAGGTTAAACACGACCATTTTTACGGGTTATACCACGAACCCAACTTCACTCTTAGAAGCAATTCAATCGTTAGGTCAAATTAAATTTCTAGTGTAATAGATTCTCTAGTATTCATTCTCATGTTAGACAAAATATAATTACTATATTTGCCTAATGAAGTGTAGCAAAGATAAAATTTGTATTATCTTTTCATAAAGGACCTAACATGACTCAACTACCATGCTTTAATTTCGGTTCGCATAATCCTAATCAATATGTGTGGAATTCTAAGGTTAAATGAGAGAGCAAGCAAGTTGTTGTAGGTATAAGAGAAAATGAGTCATCTAGGGCCTAGGAGTATGCTTGAGAGTGACAATGTGTAATTCTCTATAATGAGAGTGTTTAAAGAATGCACCTTTGCATGTCTTTTATGAAAGAAATCAAATTAAGGTTATTTACCTCAATAGATCTTGTGAATAATTCTTTCTATAAATAATGATGATTTACTAAAGGTTCGTTACATGTATGTTGGACTTTTAAGCAAGAGATTTCACAAGAGGAAGATGTTTTAAATCTAATGTCATAGGGCGGATTTACCTAAATCAAAGATGAAGGATCCATCGATCCGTGGAGGTGCCAAATTTGGGCAAGGATAATTTTCCCACTATTTGGGAGATGGTGTTGAAATTAGGTTATTAGGAGAAGCTTATATAAGTTATAAGGGTTCTTGGTTTGAGTTTTCAAAAATGACATCCAAGACTTGCTTATCAAGTTGGAGTACTTATGAGTTTCCCAATGGAAATTCATGAGTCGTCAATCCTACTTAGAGTGTGTTAAGTTTAGCATGTATAATTTGACCATAGCTAATAACACAACATTTGAACATTTTAGACTCAATGAAACATCTTTATTGCAAGTGTGAATTGAAATTCGATGACTAATCTTGTTGTTTTGCAATCGACTTCGTGATTTCATGTAATAACAAAGGATGGTTAAACATGTAGACACGGAAAAATATCTATGTCATTTGATTAATATTTTTGTGATCTAGATAAATCCTAGTCTCGATTTCATGTTCATATTCTAATTTTGTAATTAGATTAAATGATGAGATTGATTATCGTTTGAATAATAATCATCTTTATAATCGAAATCCTCTTACGATCACTTATTGAAAGAAAGAATGATAATGGTTTGTGGAATATGTTCAGTTCTTCCTAGTCCTAACATTATATGGTTAAAGGGTTCTCATTTAGTGAAGAAGAAATATTATGCTTATTTGATAAAGTAAGAGAATGTTTTGCTGAGAATATAATTTGAGTTTTGAGTTGTGCTTTTGAATTGTTTGAGCAAAGTTACATATGTTGTGCATTTCCTCATGTTTGGCTTTTCGGAGATGACGACTTTACCAATTGCATTGCAAGGTAAATTACTTGAATATTTTGGACAAAACATTTAAGTCATCGATCCTACTTCATTGTGTATTTTATGCATATATTTGCCAAATATTAGGAACATAACTATTGGATAAGTAGACTCAATATAACATCATTTACACAAGTGTGTATTTAGATCCGAACACTAACTCGAAAAGATAGTCCGTTTTTATTTTCAAGTTACAATCGAGTGTGATTGAGTATGTTGGTTTATAATAATATCTCTTGTTAAATTTTATATAATCTAAAAGCTAGATAAATAAGAATATCGAATTCTTGTCCATTACTCGAAAACTGTCAATTAGATATCATATAAAATCAATCATAATTTGAATAAATGATTTGATATAAATTCGAAATCTTTCTTGACTCCTCACGAACAGGCACAGTCTTTTTTTAAAATAAAACAAATAAAGATTTTCATAGTGTGTTCCATTAATCCTAAGACTAGTTGTAAGGTGAGATTGATGAATAATGACAAGTTTAATTTTTTTTACTTCAAGATTGTCATATATTTTGCTTGTGCGAAAAAACTATTTGTTGATATGTATAGTATGCATAGTTTTTGACATCTTATAAGTATATAAATATTTTTCCTAATCATTTTTATACAACACACATCTTTTATAAAATACTATATGTTTATAATAAGAATATAATTATGTGTTTGTGTTAGAAGAATGGAAGCACAAGTAAAGTTTAAAATACATTTTCTGTTACTTAATTACTAATGTATTAATACAATCTTTTCTTTTGTTTAACCAACTTAAGGTAAAACAACGCACAATGATGAAAAGATTTAGAAATCTTGTTGGAAGAGAGTTAATGTGTTGGAAATATTTTAGTGACAGGTTTTAACATATGATCTTAGAACATTATTTTTCTACACACTTGACAAACTATTGAACTCTCATTCCTAAATGGGTTACTACACTCAAAATGATCTACAAGATGTTTATGTAACGCTTGTAAATATAGTGATCTATGCCTATATGCTATGCACAAACAATTTTGCAACTTAACGTAAGAAATCTAGCGTAATATCTATTAGGTATATTCCGAAAAACTAGTAACATACAAATAGCATACATGACACATGTGTTTAGATATATAATTAGTTCAATTACAAATAGTAATGATTACTTATTAATATCTATTAACCAAGTTGAAATAAAAGTAAACACACATAATCATCTAGCATACACATAAGGATATTCGTCGTTGTTTTGTGTATTAGATATAACGATGTATACTTAGCTTGATTTGATTTGAAAATAAAATAGTTCCTCCTCATTTTAAAAATTAATTAAGATCAATATTTTGAAAGTACAAATACACTATTTTTCAAAGATACATCAACTATAAACGGCCGACTCAAAGGAAAATATAAAATACAAGTTTTACGTTAAAACATAACTCAAAGTTTTGACTACTATGTAGTATTTTGCATTTCTGACTTACTTAAGTTAGGAATAATGACTTGGAAGTATTTTTAAATGAAAGTAGACTCAATTATCTTTAAAATGGCGGGTGGCACGACTTTTACAGACTTACGGTTGATTTTATATGATTTTTCGAAGTTTGCCAAATTCTGACGAAATAGACAAATGGCCCCCAGGTATATTTGGGGGCCGCCCTAACATTTATGAGACCGTCACCAGTGACCCAAAAACACGTTTTTTGTTCAAAATCATTGGGTGACTTAACTGTAGAACATAGGACTTTAAAAAGTTGTTCCAGCGCATAAATTTCGTGTTTTAGACATCATTTCTACTCTTACGACTTAGACAAACATAAATTGACACTTTCAAGTTCTTTTGAGAAAAATTTCCTTCAAGCTAGTATACGAAGTATATTTAATAACAAAACTAGTACGAATCAAACAACAAAACACTTTTCATATCTAATCCCCCTTCTTGGGTAATTTGATACATGGATCGTACTCTATTTTAAAAACCATGTGTTTTGAAAACTAGAGCGACATGGCTCCTTATACCAATTGTGGAAACCGTATAGGGGGTGAATACGTTTCCTTTTAAAAACATTAGATTAGTCATTACAAAACTTACTGTCGGTGGTCCCATAGATATATATGGGGGCCGCCTGGCTAAATCAAGGGGCCGCCTAATTTAGGGGACCGCCTAGAGCAGATGTTTTTGGACTAGATCTTTCGTATCTATCACCAATCAAGTTAGACGCAATATGAGAAGTGTCGATAATATATTTACAACAACTAGCGCATATCTTAACAATATAAGCTCAACTACAATATTATCTACAAAGTACCACACAATCACAAGTAACACAATATACGTAACTATCTACACAATCATGAACACAATGCAAATATGAAAGTAAAGCGATAAAGTAAATAAAAGCGTAACGAGATAAGTAAAAGGAAATGAAAACTGGACACAATGATTTATAGTGGTTCGGTCACGAAGCTCCTCTTCTCCCTACTCCACTCATTGAGTACCCAACTCGAGAGTTACTTCACTAGTTAGCAAGCTCCCTTCTCGGCGGAGAAAACCATACAAGTTGCTTACATTATTTTCTGACACTAAGCTAGATGTCGAGTTCTTCTTAGGGTATAACCAAACCCGTTATGTTTTATAGCCCAACATAACAAACCTTGTGTTTTAAGGCCTAAACACATAAACCGCGTCGCTTACATTATTTTCCGACACTAAGCTAGATGTCGAGTCCTAATCTTAGCTAGAACCAATCTACCACCCACACTTGTATTTTGAGGACTAAAATACTAACTGACACACCATCAAACCTTCCAAATTTATACACCATTCGGATCTACACACTACTAATGATTGGAAGACATGGACTCGATCTATATGTAACAGATGTTACAAATGGACTAACTAGACTACATAACTTCGTATCTTGATGATAACGAAAGTTCTTCTCCTGCACTTAAGGAAAGGAGGAAAGGAAAGAAGATTGGATCACATTTAAACAAGATTAACCAAGTTGAATGATCAAAGATTTAGAGAGATTTAGTAAGATCTTGAGAGAGAAAGAACTAAAATAAATTCATGCAAAAGAGTTAACAAAATAGTTGAAAGTGACCCACTATTTATAGGAGCTGAAAACTGCATGTCTGAAAGTGGCGGCCCCCAGATATATTAGGGGGCCGCCGTGTATTTACAGGGGCCGCCTCGACAGACGCTCTTGTTTTTGTCTTTTTGTGGTGAAATAATTATATGGTAAAGATCTAACCTATTTTTTTAGGGGGGGGGAGGACCAGATTTGAATTTGAAATAATTACCACATAAAACATTTCTTTATAATTCAAAAATGATTTGTCTAATTGATTTTTGAAAAATTATTTTGTTACATTTATAAAAATGTAAAGTTTAAGAAAAAAACTTATTTCTTTGATCATCCTACAAGTTTAATGTTTGTTTGTACATACCTTACGTGATTTACGTCGGATATAGACAAATGTTTGTGTTGATGTAGACTTGAGATGTCGAGAGATGTAGATGCATATATGCATTAATGATTTGTGATTACGAGTAACTTGTGCACTTTACGTTACGTATTACAAGTTACATGTTTGTCATCACCAAAACGTAAAGGGATCGTAGAGATTAAATATCATAATAGTTGTACTAACAATAAGTTTTATACTAGGAATATTATATGTGTCGTGGATTTTCAACTGGACGTACGGAAGGACTAAACCCCCATTCTCGAACTAGTATCGTGGTCTCTCTCTCTCTCTCTCTCTCTCTATATATATATATATATATATATATATATATATATATATTATATATTAAATATATATATATATATATATATATATATATATATCATGTACTTATTATCTCTTTGCGAAGTAGATCATCACACCACTTGGTTCCTTCGAGACTTAAAGTTTTATAAACTTTGAAGAAGTCGAGAAAACCGTATTCAATCCTCCCCCCCCCCTTACGGTTCTACACACGTGTTGAGCATCTAATGAGTGAGTGAGATTGCATTAAATGTTGCCATACAAGGTAAATGATAAACTCTTTTTAAGGAACATTTATTGACAATGTTTGTATTGGAAGTGTATTATGGCTTGTTTATTCAATCATAATTAAAATATATAAGTCATGAGGATTATTCTTGAACAAGTAATAATATGGCTAAGCCTATTAACTACATACCAAGCCTATAAGGCTACACAAATATACGTGTAACACTACACCACAGTTTGAGAGAGAGAGAGGACTAAACATACAAACTTGCATGAAACTCTTCAAATAACACAATTGGTAAACCCTTGGTGAAAATGTTGTCATACTGATATCTATAGGGCACATGAAGTACACGGACTTGTCCTCTAGCAACCATATCTCGAACAAAATGTAAATTTATCTTAATGTATTTAGTTTGCTGATGCTGAACCGGATTAGTTGTCAAGTAAATGGCACTGCCATTGTCACAATAGACAAATGTGGCAAATAATAATGGGGTATGAAGCTCGCGGTCGAGGTTACAAAGTCAAGCTGTTTCAACAACAAAATTAGCCACTCCACGGTATTGCGCCTCAGCACTCGAACGAGAGAGTGTATGATGATGTTTAGATGACCACGATAGGAGATTACTACCAAAGAAACCACATTCGTCAGAAATAGAACATCGAGTAGTAAGGCAGTCACACCAATCAACATCAGAATAAGCAACCAGATAACCAGTAGACGATGCATAAAGATGGAGATTAAAATCCAATGTACCACGAACATAATGGAGATCTCGCTTGAGAGCAGCAAAATGAGGCTCTTGAGGATCAGGCATATGAAGACACACTTGCTACACTGCATAATAAATGTCTAGACATATAAAAGTCAAGTGTTAAAGACCACCTGCAAGACTACGATATGTTGTGGGATTAAAAACATGATCCACGTGTAGGTCACAATAATATTAAATTTCAAGTGCACACGATCATAGAAATGATAGAAATATAAAAACAAAGGGAAAACTCTATTACTCGCATAAATTGGACCAAGCTACAATCAAAATAAGTATTCCACCCCTTCATGTTGATATGAGGGGGGTATTTATATCCTAGCACACACATTGACTAATTTGACTTAAGTAAAAACAAATAACTAAACGACCTATCTACAAAAAGGTGTGAATCGGCGGGAACACCCGCCCTAGGTGCCTTTTGGCACAAGCCATTTTTCATCCCACAAGGAATAGCTTCGGCAACTCTCCTGGCCTAGTGGGGCACTAATTGAAGTTAGCAAGAGGCGAGACTTGAACATTTGATATTTTATCCACAAAATCTCTCCAGTGCGCCAATGAGTTTTTCGGAGGTGGATACTAACTGAGTCAAAGCCCTTTGGTATAACTAAAGGACATATAGACTAGTGAGGTATAGTCATCACCTCATAAATCAACACCCCTTAAGGGATGATCATTCTGGTCGTGCTGGTGATACTACACCTTGATATAGATTTCGAGCTCCAATATAGCTTACAATCCCTTTCATCTGCTCACGTGTCTAGGCGTGATACTATTGCAACTCCCATCCTTCCAAGGTTTATCTTTAACGAGGTTTTTCACCCGTGCTCCGTAGCGGAGCGCGGGGTTTTACGCTAAACACTAACTTTGCAACGGAACGAATAATCATTAAGGACTAACTTTGCAAAGGACCGATGACCTCATGGACTATTTTCGTGAATTGTTTTTGAATTTTTTTTACGAAAATAGTCATTCGGTTAGCGTCCCGTTGCAAAGTTAGTCATTAACGACTAACTTTGCAACGGACCGATTTTATAATTTTACTTTTTTTAAAATATATTAAAATCGTATGTATATCACTAGCATTACAACATTGGGCTCGTTTTGTTCGCAATTCGAAGACCTTTTCAATGGCAAATTTTTTACGAATGAATCGATAGATATACGTTTCATATTTGATAAATAAAGTTTGTTATATAGAAAAGTCGTAAATAGGTAAAAGTTCGAGGTCATTTTAGTAACTTCTCGTATAGTTTTAGGGTGTGTTTTGCAAGTTTTTATAAAAAAATCGTAAAAAGGTAAAAGTTCAAGGTCGTTTTATTAACTTCTCGTATCGTTTAAGTGTGTGTTTTGTAAGTTTTTTTAATATCAAATTTCCGTTGAGAAACGTGTAAAATGTTTTTTTAATATTAAAGCATCACGCTTTACAAAGCGTATGCTAAATGTTTATAAAGTTATAATTATAATGACTGCTATAAATTAGTAACTACTACCTTCATACCAAAATTATTATCCACTATTTCATTTTGGGTTGTTTCAAAATAATTGTCTATTTCTAAAAATAGATAGAGATTTTAGTTCAAGTTTATTATATTATCCCCACTTTATGTTATTATTACAAACATTAAAGAAGCTTTAAATTAACTAGTTAAGGGTAAAAATATCATTCTGAAAAAGTAATAAAAAGAAAGCAATAATGATGACGTTTTTTCTTAAAATGTGTGTTTTTTTCTGTGAAAAATAATTTTTAGACGGAGGGAGTATATAATATGCTTGGTTGCTTGCTATTTGTCTACTTAAGAAGATTTGTTTTGTATTAATTTGGTTGAGACGTTGATTTGTTAAAGTTAGTTTGAGTTGTATGCATTAGGGTTGTAAACAAACTGAAAGTTCAGTGAACATTTCAAGAACCGTCCGGTAAAAAGTTCGTTTATGTTTGTTTATTTATTAAATAAAAGAATATGAACAATATTTTACGTTCGTTTAGTTAAATGAACGAACATGAACAAAAGTCATGTTCGTTTGTTTATGTTCGTGAATGGCCGATTATGCGTTCATTAACGTTCGCTTATGTTCTTTTATTTGTTTATGTTCGTATATCATATCTTTTATTGTATACCTTAAAAATTAGTATGTTTAAACAAAATAACACTTATAAAACAAAATATTATGCATAATTTGATAAATTTTATGTTTTTTTTCTACGTTCATTTATGTTCGATCGTTAATGTTCATTTAAACGTTTGTTTAGTTTCTTAATGAACGAACATAAACGAACACGAACAACTCATTTTCTTAATAAACGAACATGAACAAGAAAATTCGTTCATTTAAGCGTTCGTGTTTGTTTATTTGTCCGGTTAAAATTAAATGAACGAACATGAACAAGGCTTCGTTCATGTTCGTCCGGTTCGTTTACAACCCTAGTATGCATCTTGAGCTTAGATTGGTTACAAAGAGTCTATCAACTTCTTTGCCTTAATAATGGTGTTGTGACTAGTATGGTGCCCGTGTAAAGTAACGACACTAAAAATGAAAAAAAAAATAAAAAATTCATAAAAAAATATATGAAAATTGATGTTGAATCAAAGAGCACGAAATTTTTGAAAATATGATAAAATTAAATCATAAAAAAATAAATAGATAAAAAGATATTTTAAATTTAAAAATAAATGTGATTTTTTAATTAAGAAGTGACACATGTCACCTTAAGAGATGATTCTTTAAAATAAGATGGATGGTCAAGATTGCATATTCTTGTATTTCTATAACAAATAAGTTTAAAAGTCATATTTTTAAAAATAAAATATCCTAAATGATTTATAATATAGTATAGATATAGATATAGATAATAACAATGTGCAATAATTATTGTTTGTTGTATAAGTATTTTTGGACTATAACACTACTAGCCTATAAACCCGTGATAAATCACGGGTGGCTTATAAAAAGTTTAAAAAAGCAAAGTTCAAACACTTAAATTTAAGAAAATTTAATTCTCAAACGTTTAGCGGAAAATTTCGAAAGACCAAGTAATAGTTTATTTAAGAATAATTTTAACAGACTAACACAAGTATTTACAAACTTCAAACAAAACTGGACTAAAAAGAGAATAGATCGACCCACCAGTTTTAACAATAATAAATAAATATGAATGAAAATCAAGTCACAATGAGCTATTTTAGAATAAAACACAGTAATCAAATTTATAAATTAGAGCACAGCACCTTACTTTTATAATCACAGAGCGTGAAAGTCACAAAGCATAGATTACCTTCCGGTTCTAGTTTCTTGCTGACCTGGAACAATTGATTCTTCTGGAAAGATCTTGCCTGAAGCGATAATTACATAATAGCCTATAAACCCGTGATAAATCACGGGTGACTTATAAAAAGTTTAAAAAGCAAAGTTCAAACACTTAAATTTACGAAAATTTAATTCTCAAACGTTTAGCGGAAAATTTCGAAAGACCAAATAATAGTTTATTTAACATATATAGTTTTAAGATTCATGCTTGTAATTTGAGATAAAAAGATCAAGTAATAGTTTATTTAAGAATAATTTTAACAGATTAACACAAGTATTTACAAACTTCAAACAAAACTGGACTAAAAAAGAGAGTAGATCGACCTACCAGTTTTAACAATAATAAATAAATATGAATGAAAATCAAGTCGCAATGAGCAATTTTAGAATAAAGCACAGTAATCAAATTTATAAATTAGAGCAAAGCACCTTACTTTTATAATCACAGAGCGTGAAAGTCACAAAACATAGATTACCTTTCGGTTCTAGTTTCTTGCTGACCTGGAACAACTGGTTCTTCTGGAAAGATCTTGCCTGAAGCGATAATTACATAAACCCTTAATTTTGTATTAATCTGATTGACACATAACATTTAGTCATAAATTTCGATTTATACA
>BQNB010078280.1:0-25029 GCA_026074375.1 Tanacetum coccineum
AAATAAATACAAGTCTCCCAAAGTACATTTTATAGGTCGCCAATAACATTTCAGAAAAAAGGTGCTCAAAAGTTACTTACACAAAAAATACAGTTTTTTAGGTGACTTAGACGACTAGTCTATTTTGGGAAGTCAAGTTTTTTTGTCTAGAAAAGATACACACTTTGGGCGACTAATCTATTTAGAGAATTTTCCTTTTTTTCCGACACCGACATATTTCTCCATTGAACCACTAAAGAAGTTCTCTTTCAACTTTCTGAACGTACACGCTGATAGAAACCGACTCCGCTTCTTCTATCACTACAACATTTGCCATATTCCCCAGCGACAAATCCGGGGTATCCCGGGCGACTTGTCGCTGGGGATATGTTTCCCGGGCGACTTGTCGCCCGGGATAGGTCGAGCGGAAAAGCTCGAAGGGGATACGTTCCCGGGCGACTTACCCGGGCGACATCGTGGGGCCCACACAGTTTCAGTCAAACAAATATTTGCCACGGTGGAAGGTTTTCCCGGGGATACTAATTTTATAAAATGAGTAATTAATATTGAAGCTTGATTAATTACTTAATTACGTAGAATCCCGGGCGACATGTCGCCCGGGAAAACATTGAAATAAATTGACTAGTCAACGTGGCAATATTTTTTGTCGTTTAGTTGTAGCTTTCCCGGGCGACATGTCGCCCGGGATAGTTTTTTAATATTTTTTCCCCCACTTTCCCGGGCGACATGTCGCCCGGGATAGATTTTTAATATTTTTTTCCAAACTTTCCCGGGCGACATGTCGCCCGGGAAACCCTTTAATAAATTTTTCGCTTAACTTATCCCGGGCGACATGTCGCCCGGGATAAGTCTGCAATTTTTTTTTGGTACTGCCTGCACAGCAGGCTATTTCCAGATTTTTTCTGGAATTTTTCCGGAAAAAATCTACCAATACTCAAACCTGTGTAAACCAATATATAATCTACCAAAACCGGGGGAAAATTTTTTCCGGAAAAATAAAATCTTACCAATAACTCAAAACCTATATAAAACCAATAATATTAAATCTATCCCAAAATTATAATTTTAGTAACATTCTACCAAAAAAAAATAAAACCTCATTCTACGATCCAAAACCGCATTTGTTATTAATAAAGCTAAATATTGTTTCCAAAATCCGAATTTTAAAAAAAAACCCCCCCCCCCCCACCCTCCCCCCCCCCCCCCCCCCCCCCCCCCCCCCCCCCCCCCCCCCCCCCCCCCCCCCCCCCCCCCCCCCCCCCCCCCCCCCCCCCCCCCCCCCCCCCCACCCCCCCACCCCCCCCACCCCCCCCACACCCCCCCCGCCCCCCCACCCCCCCACCCCCCCCCCCCCCCCCCCCCCCCCCCCCCCCCAACAATCTATAGGTCTTAACAAAATCGGGGTGAGTCGGGAAAAAAGGTCTCAAATAACTTGCATTATGCCGCAAGATACAAGTCAAATAATTTCACCAAAGAAGAACCCAAAAGGGTTCTAAATCGTACGGGGGAAACCAATTATTCCCCACATAAAGGGTCGGGGCCAATTTGTAACTTAAGACATCAAATTTGGGGGCATATACTTAACCCAAACTTCTTCCTAAACCTATCGGTCCCTTCATTCCTTTTCCCCATTCCTCGCCGGGGGTCCGTGTTTTGGTATGTGTTTAAATTACCCCATACCTTTTGCCCCTTTAACTCAACGGAGGCTTAAAATAACCAATAAAAACGGGAACTTTTAAAAAAATACACTTAAGACACAAAATAGCATATACTTACCCAACATCTCCTAACTATCGTCCTCATCCTCCCCATCCTCGCCGTCGTTGGTATGTGTTTAATTACACATACCTTTTGCCTTTAAAAACGAGCTAAAATAACCAAAAACGGACTTAAAATGCCAAATATACGCTTGTTTTGCTAATTGTATTGTGCAGGAACTGATATCTAAGAAAAGGACGAAAAACGAAGCCAAATTGACAAAACCGGACTCGGAATGAAAAGACAAAGTCAAAGTCCAAGTCCAAGCCTGAAAAAGTCAACAGAAGTCAACCCAAGTCAACCCCGAAGCCAAAAGTCCAAAAATATAAGTTTAGGGACTAGACTTGTAAATCCCTAAACTTATATTTATACAAGAAAGGAAAGAAAAGAAGACAAGGACCAAACTGCCAATTTGGCAAAGATGTACTCCAAGGGCTAAAACTGCCAAAAGCCTTAACTTATAGCCACCAAGGACGAGTATTGCAATAGGTTATATAACTTTTGGGGACTTAACTTACCAAGTCCCCAAAGTTATTTAACCACAAGGACGATGGATGCAACGAAACATATATCTTTGAGGGGCTAATCTTGCCAAGTACACAAACTTCAACCATAACGTTTAAACTACTGTTTATCTTCCCCAAGTTTTCCCGCCCAATTCCTATAACCCCACAAACCCTGTCGTTTTTGTTGACTTCCCACAAAAGCCAAAAACCTCACTATCCTCAGCCCCACACCCCACATGGATTGCCATGTTGGCAATCCAAACCCACACAAAAACTCATCAAATGGTTTATATCACTCGGCTTGGGCATCAAGGAAAATGGAGGGCTGAGATGTGCTTGACTTTGCACTCTCACAACAAGCACACCCCCCTCTTGTGTCTACAAAGAAACACAAGTGAAAGAAGACAAAGGAGAAGAGCTAGTCGTTTTTTTTTCTCTTATTTAAGTGAATGTAAAGCCATTGTGGCTGAGTAGTAAGTAGTTTTTAAGTTTTCTTTACAAGTAATTTTAGTTCAAGTGTAGCCTAAGTTAGTTTTTAAAAAGTTTAAAAGTTTTTATTGTATTTGTACTTCAATTTTAATGAAAATTCAGTTAAGAGTGTTTTAAGTTACATTTGTCTTCTTAAAATTCTTTAAGCTCTCAGTTTTAAGTATCTTTATAACCTGTTTTAGAAAGCTTTTAAGGAAAATTCAAAAAAAAAAAAGAGGAAAGCAAAAGTACTGTTCTATTGAAGCTTGGATGAATAAGCTATTATGGATGGCTTATTGGGTTTCAGCTTAGTTTTAGCTTAATTATAAGCTAAGGGTAGGACATTTAGAGCTTAATTAGGTTTTCAAGATCCTTTTTGACAGAAGGATCAAAGGTACAATTTCTATCACATTTTGCTTATTACTGTAGCAATAAGCTTATTTGGCTTATTTTCTTAGCTTATTACTGTTTTTGTGCTTATTAGTGTTAATTCATGCTTAAGTTTGCTTTTATATGCCTTTCATCTCATTTTCATGCAATTTTAGTTAAAACTGTCATAATTAGCCAATTCTGTCATAGCTTATTCAAGTGCTTATTTGCTTTGCTTTTTGTCTTTTATTTGTCTTAAATAGCTTAAGTAGTGTAGTAATTTAGAAACTTCAGTTTAAGTTAGTTTTTCATAAGTTTTTAAACCACCTTTTAAAAATTAAGGGGGTGTTTGGGTCAACTCTTAAAACGGGTCAAAAAGGTTTTATGTTTGGGTTGAGGTCATTTAGCTAGTTTTAGCTTAGGTTGTTAAGCTCATTTAAGCTGTTTTTAAAAGTTTTTTAGTTTCAAAATTGTTTTTCAAAGTTTTTTTTTACCATCTTCAAAACTGTGACTTTTAAAAAAAAGCCACAAGTGCTTATATTCATAAGCACTTGGATTTTGAGTGTTAGTTCAAAGAGTGAGTGTTTTGAGTGTATCTTACACAAGCTGTCAACACCCCTTGGTCTTTTGACTTTTGAGTCAAAAACCACCAAGTCCTTTTAAGTAGCAGTTTTTAAAAAACTAAAGTCCCTTTTACACCTTACAAATTCAGCAGTTTTAAATGAGTTTTAGAATGTCAAAATTGGTACACAATTCCATCTCCTAGTATATTTTAGCTGTTTTAGCATATTTTTTTAGTTTTGGCATTATTTGACGCTTTTAAAAAGCTGTAATAAGGCCCTTGTGTATAGCATTAATTCCCCTGGTTGCAAAAGGGAGATTTTTAAGCTTCTTTTTCTTAAGTTTTAAGTGTGCTTAAGCCCAAGTTCTTGGCTTATTTTGAGAGCCCATAAGCTCTTGGAAAAGCTTGCTAAGTTTCAGCCTTTAGGAAGCTTATTAGATAGCTTATTTTTAAGCCTCAACTTGCCCTTTGACTGTTTTTGCTCAAGTAGTGTAGGATTGTTGTTTTTCATTATGGCTTCGTCAGCTTAATTTCTGAAGCATATTTTGTTCCTAGTAGCTTTTTAGGTTAATATAGTTAGTTGTTAAGCTTATTTGGCCTCTTACCTAGCTTAATTTGTCAAAAGGTTTAGCTTTTTAGCCTTATAGCTTTGTTTTAGCCTTCTGTCATAATAAGCTCCTTTCAGCTTATTTTATTTTAGCTTTTAGCTTCTTGTTGCTTATTGAGGATAAGTTTAGCCCGTTTAGCTTATTCAGTCCAAGTCCTAGCTTATTTGTCCAAGTGTCCCATGACTTAGCTTTTTTCTAGCCTTATTTTAAAGCCTTATAAGCATCTGTCCATTTTTAGCTTATTTTTATGCTGATTGAGTGCTCTTTTCTTAAAAATGTAGTAGTTGACCAAAAGTTGTTAAGCCCCATACGTGCTTAACAAACTTTGCTTTACAAAGTTTTCGAAAAAAAAAGGAGACAAGGGGTGACCCGGGTGAGCAAGACTCGAACCCGGGTCTCAACCCTCATACACCTCTCTTTTTACACAAACCTTACCGCTGCGCCCTTGGGACTTTTTCGTTATAGTCCCAAGGGCAATTGTATTTATATACATTTTCGGCCTATAAGCTTATAAGCTGTATTAAGCTTATTTCGGGCTTATTTATTAAGCAACTTTTTGTTTCTTATTTTTCGTAGGATTGTTAAAGAGTCTAGTATTTTTTGTAAAAATTTCAGAATTTTTCGAAGTAGTTTAGTATTTTTTACAATTTAATTTAGTTAAAAGTTTTAAAAATTCATAAAAAATATAAAAATTGTCAAAAAAATATTTTTCTTTTTTAGAAAATTTATTTTTCATATAGTTGTAGGAAAAAATTTAAAAAATTTCGTTATTTGTATGAGGGTCATTTTTTACAACCTTTTTTTAAGGAACGGGTAACGGGTTCGTTTTTTTTGTGTGGACTCGTTTTTGGTAAACGAAACTCGTTTTCGGTCTAGTCTTTTTCATTCTTCGTTATTTGTCCCGTAGAGTAGTTTACAAGTGAAAATTTCTTCGTAGGGTTAATTTTAAAGTTTTTAGTTTTCCCCTTTAACGGGATTCGTGCTCCCGTTTTTCAGCTTAATTTCGTAATTTTTAGGATTCTTAACGTTTTTGTTTGTTATTGTCTAATTTTGACTTTTCCACACTCTCATTCAATTCCTCCTTCAAACTCAAATCTTCGACTGTATCGATCTTCCAGCACAGCCTCATTGGGGAATTAACGACCCGGGAATAGTTTATACTGGTCCTGGCATCATTGATTGTTGATTTTGATTTTTGTTTATATATATTTTATTATATTATATTATATATATAGTTTAAAGAATCAAAAATTCTACAATCAATTTTTGGCGCCGCTGCCGGGGAGGCTGTGATTCCGACAATCGTTGTTGTTGATCATCTGTGTTTGAATTTGTACATACAATCTAAAAAAAAAAAAAACCAAAAAGTACAAAATACTTTTCATTTTCTTTTTAGTTCTATTTATCAAATTTAAAAACTAAAAAAAATCGAAAGATATAAAAACTGTTCTTTTCAATTATCTAAATAAAATTACAAAATTGGTTAAATGCCAAAATATATATTCTCAAATGTGATATTATCATAATAACTTTCGGTAACCTTTTGTGGTTTCCACTCTCGAACAAACAAGATTTTAAAACTTGCTTTTGTGTCACTTGCGAGGTAGTTCAACTTTAAAAAAGATTAACAAAACTTAAGAGGGGTATAAGGCGGGTTGTTCCTAGGAATACGACCCTAAAGAAAAATGTTTTTAATAGCTTCGGTTTCCTATTCATCGCCTCCTTTGTGCGTTTTCCTTTTGATGTGTTACGAGAAGCATTGTTGATTATTTAGGGCTTAAGTTGTCTTTTTTCGTTGTCCGTTATTAAAATAAATGTGAATTCTTTCGAATAAACCAAAAAAAAAATTAGTGTAAATTTTTCTTCTTAGTGTATGCACACTCGTTCCCAGACTCGTAATCTTCATAATCAACAACATCAAGCTCCTCCAGCTGTTGTTGAACCTTTCAATCTTGAAAACCCTTTTGAAAATCATCCGCCTCCTCCCCCACCTCCAATGGATGATCAACGTACCATGGCTCAATTGCTCGAAGCACCCACCGAGGGTTACGAGAATGAAATTTGTAGTCCTTGAAATCAATGCTAACTTTGTGTTGAAGCATCGATTAATCAACCCGTTAAAACAAGCAGTTCTTTCGGACATGGACAAAGAAGATCCTCATGCCCACATTCGTTATTTCAACAGATCTCCTTCTACGTGAAGTACCCGAACGTCCGAGTACGTCGGTAAAGCTTTGGCTTTTCCCATTTTCCTCGAGGGGTGCACCCGGATTAGGTAGAAAAAGAACCCTTCGATCGATTCAAACATTAGGATGTCTTGTTTCCAAATTTCATCAACAAATTTTTCCCTCCTTCAAAAAACCACAAATCTTCGAAAATGAAATCACGCGATTTCAAACAAAGATTTGATGAGATGTTTTATTGAAGCATGGGATAGGATTTAATTGATCTTCTTCGGGCATTGTCCACATCATGGATTTTATGAATTGCATCAGTGTGATATTTATAATGCCTTGAAATCAACGGACCAAGATCGTTAAATTCCGCGAGAGCTTGGTGGGCAACTTTTGGACAAAATGCCTCGTGATTGCCTAAGAATCATCGAAAGCAAGTCCAAAGTCCGTAATTCATGCAACAAACCCGTTGTTGCCAAAGTGATGTGCGAGCATTCCACCCTCGGAATCTCTTCCGAAAAAGTTGCTGAGTTCAAAAGAAATGGTGGAAAGCTTTACTCCTTGACAGAAAAATCCATCTCTCTCTTTACTCCTGTCAAAGAAGCGGTTTGAGCAAAAGTTTGTTTGTTACTTTGCGTTGGTGCTCTTCTACCAAACTTGTCCACCCACTTCTGTGAAATGTTTTATATAGAGATAATATCCAAGAATATGTCTCTCAAGCAGCCGCAGCTAATTTCAACCAAGGAAACACCGGTTATCGAGCCCAGATTTCAAATCAAATTCGACCACCCGATTTTCCTCCCGTTCAAAACCCTTAATGTGCAAAATCATAGGAAACTAATCAGAATGTACAACCAAAATGATAGGGAACTCTCAATCAAGCTCCAGTCTTACCCAACCCCGGTTTTCAAGGTCAGTCTATCGACCCTCAGTTGTGTTCAACCTCCCTGTTGTCAAGCTCCCGCCTATCAAGCTCCAGCTCCTCAAATTCAAGGTGTATCAAAGGAAGATTTCCATAGCTACGTAAAAGCTAATGATGCTGTGATGAGGAACATGCAAACTCAAGGTCAAAACATGCAAATCAATTGACCAATCTCACAGACATGCTTTCTAAGTTTGTCGCTTCCTATACCGCCTCTACCTCGGGAACTCTTCCTAGTAACAGCGTTTACTAACCGACAGGGATTAAAAGAGGTATTACCACTCGAAGTGGTGTTGCTTACAAGGGACCCACGATTCCTATTACTTCTTCTCCTCCTAAAGTGATGGAACGTGATACCGAGAATCAAAAAGGGGACACGATGCATATCTAACTAAAAAACGGAAGCACCGAAGACGTCCCACCTTACCAGGTCTTGTCCTATTGTTCAATCTATGAGATCTATTCTGAACCCGCACAAATACTCCAGTTAGTGCCTAAAGGCTCTAACCAAAAAGCATCAATCTCCATTTCCTTCAAAGAAGAAATGATGGAAAGACGTCGTGAGAATGCTAACGGACCAAATTGAGAAATTCTATGAAATCTTTGGGATTTGGTTTCGACATTAGCTATACGGAATGCCTTTGATGCTCAATGCCAAAAATTCGCCTCGACTCTAAAAACCTTAATCGGAAACAAGGAAAAGTTGAGTGAAATGGCTAGAACCCGTTGAATGAGAATTGCTCAGCGGTCATCCTACACAAGTTACCAAAGAAACTTGGAGACCTGGCGATTTCTCATTCCATGTGAACTGTTCCGGGATTAATACAATGCAACGCCTTGGCCGATCTTGGTTGCACAGCATTAATCTTATTGCCATTATTCCGTCTGGGAAAATCTCTCTCTTGTCCGAACTAACCCGACTTGCCTGATGCTGAATTAGGACCCGTTCAATCTCTGAACCAATCGGTATCGCTGAAGACGTCTATGTAACAGTGGGAAAGTTCCAATTTCCTGCAGATTTCGTAGTCGTCGATTTTGAGCCTGACCCCGAGTTTCCTCTAATTCTCAGGAGGAGTTCTTAAAAACAAGTCGTGCATTAATCGATGTGTACGAAGGTGAATAACCTTCGTGTTGCAGTAGAGGCCATTATCATTTAAAATCTGGACCAAAACTTCGATGGTACACAGCTGACTACAATCATATGACGGCAAACGAATTGACGTCATTGATATGGTTGTGATGAATACTCTCAGAAGGTTCTTGGTTTCTCTGATGTGATCTCGAGTGGCATCCACTCCTACTATGATCCAAGCGTCTCTACTTCTTCTCAACCTTAACTCCTTCCTGGGGACAGCGACTTTCTCTTTTCGAGAAAGCCCTCTTTCCTTGCTTTAGAGATGATTCAACTTCACCGGAAGTTGTCACAACCTATTATGACCCTGAAGGGACATTTTCTCTCGAAGCTATTCTGACATAGTGAACATCCACCACCTCTCCAAGGAAATTATTTTCCTGTAACTCAAAAAAGATCATAGATTTCTGTGAAGCAAATCATGAAAATTCTTCCGTTATGAGCCCCCTGAGCTTGAACTCTAAGGACTTGCCACACATTTGGAATATGCATTATTGGAGGGTCGATGACAAGTACCCGTCTAATTGCAAAGACTTGAAATATGAGGAAAAGGCGCTCTAATCGAGGCTTCTTAAGTCCCACAAAGCGAGCCAACGTTGGAAACTTTTAGATTATCAAGGGTAATCAACCCAGAGTTTTTGTAACCCACAAAAATTCTCATGGGAAGAGGACTACGAACTACGGGTTCTAGCATCAAAGGACGGTTGTGAATCCTAAAATCCACGACGTATCAAGACAGAAGTTGAAAGCCTTCTTGACGCGGATTGATTTTCGATCTCTGATAGGCATGGGTAAGCCGGTGACATTGTGTACCAAAAGCAGAAGGGTGGCATGATCGTCGTAAAGAAAGACTGAAAATAATTTATACCGACTCGTATTGGTCACAGGGGTGGAGAGTATGCATGACTACAGAAAGTTGAATGAGGCTTACCGAAAAGGACCACTTCCGATTCCCTTCATGGATCAAAATGCTCGAAAGACTTGCGGGCGACACCAATTCTATTGTTTCCTCGATGGCTTTTTTCGGTTAATTTCCATATTCCTATAGACCGAAGGATTAGAAAAGACAACTATACTTAGCCCCATACGGAACATTTTGTATCGGGGCATGCCTTTTGGGCTATGCAATGGCACCTGGCAAGTTTCAACGTTGTATGATGGCAATCTTCATGAATAGATCTGAAAAAACGATTGGGAGTGTTTATGGATGACTTTTCAGTCTTCGGGGATTCTTTCTCTACATAGTCTATCCCACTTGGACAAAATGTTGAAACGGTGTGAAGACACCAATTTGGTCCTTAACTGGGAGAAAAGCCATTTCATGGTAAAAGAAGGCTTGTTATCGGACAAAAATTCCTAAATCACGGAACTTGAGGTTCGATCGGAGCTAAGTTGATGTTATCGCGCCAAACTCCCCTCACCGACTACTGTGAAGGGGTTGTATTAATTGTCCGAAGTTTCTTGGCACGCGAGTTTTTACCACGATTCAATACAAGACTTCTCAAAATAGCCGCCAATTGAACTCATTTGCTTGAAAAAGAGGACTCCAATTTTTCTTCTCACATAAGAGTGTATCGAATCCTTTAATACACTTAAAAGAAAATTGACTGAGGCTCCGATTTTGATTGCTCCCGACTGGGACTTGCCCTTCGAACTCATTGTGTGAATGTGTGATGCAAGTGATTTTGCAATTGGGGCAGTCCTAGGGCAACGAAAAAACAAGCATTTCCAACCAATTCACTATGCCAGCAAGATAATGACCGAAGCTCAAGCACACTACACTACGACCGAAAACGAATTGCTTGTCGTAGTGTACGCTTTTGAGAAGTTCCGGTCATATCTCGTTTTGTCCAAGAGCATAGTGTATACTGACCATTCTGCTATAAAGTATCTCTTCGCTAAAAAGGATGCTAAGCCAAGACTAATGCGGTGGATCCTTTTGCTCCAAGAATTCGATGTTATCATCCGAGACAAAAAAGGAGCAGAGAATCTGGCCGCCGATCATCTTTCCAGACTTGAGACCTCTCATCAAGATAAACTCGAGAACAAGGAAATCACGGAAACATTTCCCCTCGAAACTCTTGGATCGGTTGCTCTTCGTGTTGATAGTACCCCATGGTTTGCAAATTTAGCAAACTACCATGCGGGGAATTTCATTGTCAAGGGAATGTCATCCCAGCAGAAAAACAAGTTTTTCAAAGATGTCAAACACTACTTCTGGGACGACCCCTTTTTATTCAAAATATATGCGGATCAAGTGATCCAGTGGTGTGTGCACGGCAAATAAGCTCTCGACATCCTCGAAGCTTGCCACAATGGACCCACCAGGGGACATCATGGTGCAAATCTCACCGCCAAAAAGGTCAAAACATGCAAACTCAAGGTCAAAACATGCAAAATCAATTGAAAATATCACGGACATGCTTTCCAAATTTCTCACTTCCAATACTGCCTCCACTTCAGGTTCGGGAACTCTCCCAAGTAACACAGTTACTAACCCGAAGGAGGACTTGAAAGGTATTACCACTCGAAGTGGCGTTGCTTACAAGGGACCCACGATTCCTATTACTTCTTCTCCTAAAGTAGTAGAACGTGAACCCGAGGTCACAAAGGACACGATGCCTCCTACTAATAACGGAAGCACCGAAGACGTCCAACCTCCGGTTGTCCCTGTTGTCCATCATGAATCAATCTCTGAGCCCGTAAATGCTCCAGTTAGTGCTTCAATGCCTAACCAAAAAGCATCAATTCCATTTCCTTCAAGAAGAAATGATGAAAGACGTCGTGAAAAAGCTAACGACCAAATTGAGAAATTCTACGAAATCTTTAGAGATTTGAGTTTCGAAATTAGCTTTACGGATGCCTTAATACTTATGCCAAAATTCGCCTCGACTCTAAAAACCTTAATCGGAAACAAAGAAAAGTTGAGTGAAATGGCTAGAACCCCATTGAACGAGAATTGCTCAGCGGTCATCCTCAACAAGTTACCGAAAAAACTTGGAGACCCTGGCCGATTTCTTATTCCATGTGAATTCTCCGGGATTAATACATGCAACGCCTTGGCCGATCTTGGCGCAAGCATTAATCTTATGCCATATTCCATATGGAAAAATATCTCTTTTCTCGAACTAACCCCGACTTGCATGACGCTAGAGCTAGCAGACCGTTCAATCCCTTAACCGATCGGTATCGCTGAAGACGTCTATGTAACGGTGGGAAAATTCCAATTTCCTGCAGATTTCGTGGTCGTCGATTTTAAGCCAGACCCCCGAGTACCTTTAATTCTTGGGATGAGTTTCTTAAAGACTAGTAATGCATTAATCGATGTATACGAAGGTGAAATAACCCTTCGTGTTGGCAGAGAAGCCATTACATTTAATCTGGACCAAATTTCGAGATACACGGCTAATTACCATCATATGACGGCAAACCGAATTGACGTCATTGATATGGCTTGTGAAGAATACTCTCAAGAAGTTCTTGGTTTCTCAAATGTGATCTCGAGTGGCAATCCCACTCCTTACTATGATCCAATCGTCTCTACTTCATCTCCGACTTTAACACCATTCGGGGACATTGATTTTCTCCTTTTCGAAGAAGCCGACTCTTTTCTTGCTATAGAGGATGATCCAACTTCACCGGAAGTTGATCCAACATATTATGACCCTGATGGGGACATTCTTCTCCTCGAAGCAATTCTTAATAGTGATCCCTCACCACCACCTCCCAATCAAGGAAATTATTTTCCCCAGAAAACCTCGAAAAAAAGATCTGATAATTCATGAAGCAAACTTTGAATAATCTACAGTAATGAGCCCCCTTGAGTTGAACTAAAGACTTGCCACCTCAATTTGAATATGCATTTTAGGAGGGTAACGACAAGGTTGCAGTTCCATAATTGCAAAGATTTAAAGAATGAGGAAAAGGTAACGCTCTATTCATGCTTCTTAAAGTCCCACAAGCGAAGCCATGCCTTGGAAATTTTCTAATATTATGGTATTGACCAGAGGTTTTGTACCCACAATAAATCTCATGGAGAGGGACTCTGAACTGAAAAGGTTCAGCATCTCAAAAGGCGGGTAATCCGAAAATCCATGACGTCATCATGAAAGGGTTGAAAAACTTCTTGGACGCCGGAGTTAATTTATCTGATCTATGACAGTCCTATGGGTAAGCCCGGTGCATTGTGTACCAAAAAGAAAGGTGGCATGGACCGTCGTGAAAAATGATGAAATAATTTAATACCGACTCGATTGGTCACAGGGTGGAGAGTGTGCATCGACTATAGAAAGTTGAATGAAGCTACCCGAAAGGACACGCTCCATTGCTCTTTATGGTTCATAAATGCTCGGAATATTCACTATGCCAGCAAAACCATGACTGAAGCTCAAGCACACTACACTACGACTGAAAAAGAATTACTTGTCGTAGTGTACGCTTTTGAGAAATTTTGGTCATATCTTGTTTTGTCCAAAAGCATAGTGTATACCGACCATTCTGCTATAAAGTATCTCTTCGCTAAAAAGGATGCTAAGCCAAGACTGATGCGGTGGATCCTTTTGCTCCAAGAATTCGATGTTGTCATCCGAGACAAAAAAGGAGCAGAGAATCTGGCCGCCGATCATCTTTCCAGACTTGAGAACCCTCATCAAGATAAACTCGAGAACAAGGAAATCACGGAAACATTTCCTCTCGAAACTCTTGGATCGGTTGCTCTTCGTGTTGATAGTACCCCATGGTTTGCAGATTTCGCAAATTACCATGCAGGGAACTTCATTGTCAAGGGAATATCATCACAGCAGAAAAACAAGTTTTTCAAAGATGTCAAACACTACTTCTGGGATGACCCCTTCTTGTTCAAAATCTGTGCGGATCAAATGATCCGGCGGTGTGTGCACGGCAAAGAAGCTCTCGACATTCTCAAAGCTTGCCATAATGGACCCACCGGGGGACATCACGGTGCAAATCTCACCGCCAAAAAGGTCTTTGATGCCGGATTCTTTTGGCCTACAATTTATAAAGATGCCCACGAGTTGGTAAAAAATTGCGACTCGTGCCAACGACAAGGAAAAATTTCACAAAGGGATGAGATGCCTTAAAATTCCATCCAAGTATGTGAAATCTTTGACGTTTGGGGCATAGACTTCATGGGACCGTTCCCATCATCAAAAGGAAACAAATACATACTTGTGGCTGTCGATTACCTTAGCATAGTGTATACCGACCATTCTGCTATAAAGTATCTCTTCGCTAAAAAGGATGCTAAGCCAAGACTGATGCGGTGGATCCTTTTGCTCCAAGAATTCGATGTTGTCATCCGAGACAAAAAAGGAGCAGAGAATCTGGCCGCCGATCATCTTTCCAGACTTGAGAACCCTCATCAAGATAAACTCGAGAACAAGGAAATCACGGAAACATTTCCTCTCGAAACTCTTGGATCGGTTGCTCTTCGTGTTGATAGTACCCCATGGTTTGCAGATTTCGCAAACTACCATGCGGGGAATTTCATTGTCAAGGGAATGTCATCCCAACAGAAAAACAAGTTTTTCAAAGATGTCAAACACTACTTCTGGGATGACCCTTTCTTGTTCAAAATCTGTGCGGATCAAATGATCCGGCGGTGTGTGCACGACAAAGAAGCTCTCGACATTCTCGAAGCTTGCCACAATGGACCCACCGGGGGACATCACGGTGCAAATCTCACCGCCAAAAAGGTCTTTGATGCCGGATTCTTTTGGCCTTCAATATATAAGGATGCCCACTCCCATCTTCTAGAGGAAACAAATACATACTTGTGGCTGTCGATTACCTGTCGAAATGGGTTGAAGCGAAGGCGCTCCCCACCAACAACGCCCGAATAGTTTGCAAATTTCTTAAATCTCTCTTTGCCAGAATCTTCTAGAGGCAACAAATACATACTTGTGGCTGTCGATTACCTGTTAAAATGGGTTGAAGCAAAGGCGCTCCCCACCAACGACGCCCGAGTAGTTTGCATATTTCTTAAATCTCTCTTTGCCAGATTTGGTGCCCCTCGTGCCATCATCAGTGATTGTGGAACACATTTTTGCAATGACCAGTTTGCAAAGGTCATGCTTAAATATGGAGTCACTCATCATCTCTCCACCGTGTATCCCCCCCAGATAAGTGGGCAGGTTGAAGTATCGAATCGTGGTTTAAAAAGAATTCTTGAAAGGACAGTGGGCGAAAATCGTGCCTTTTGGTCGGACAAACTAGATGACGCTCTCTGGGCCTTCCGTACAGTGTACAAAACACCCATCGGGTGCACTCCGTACAAGCTTGTATATGGAAAGGCATGTCATCTGCCGATTGAGTTGGAGCACAAAGCTTACTGGGCCCTTAAGCATGCAAACTTTGATCTCAAAACCGCGGGTGATCAACGCAAAGTTCAACTCAATGAATTAAGTAAACTGCGTGATCAAGCCTATGAAAATTCTTTGATTTACAAAGAGAAAACTAAGAGGATTCATGACGCAAAGATCAAAAACCGCGTTTTCAACGTCGGTGATCAAGTCCTCCTCTTTAACTCAAGATTGAAAATTTTCTCCGGCAAGTTGAAGTCCCGCTGGTCAGGACCATTTACCATTGTTCAAGTTTTCCCATATGGCACCGTTGAGTTATCCCAGAACTCCGGGCCAAACTTCAAAGTAAATGGTCATCGTCTCAAGCACTACTTTGGAGGTGATATCCCTGCTATGGATATCCCGGACCTCCAAACCTTCCCTAAGGACAACTAAATTCAGGGAATTGGGTCAAGCTTAGTGACCCTAAACAAGCGCTTCGTGGGAGGCACCCCATGCTTATCCTAGTTTATCAGTAGTAGTAGTATGCTAGCTTAGTAATGAATAAGTGTTTAGTTGTTGTGAGGAGGCTTGCCTCTACCTTTTCCATGTTTTGTGTTTTGTGCTGTATTGTCCAGGATGTCCCGGATTTTTGAAGCCTCTCGTGCTCGCGGTATTTGTCCTTCGATCACAAGAGCTTCACAATCCTCAGCTTCATTTGGGAATCCCGATATCCTAATCTTATCAACTAACGTTTATCTTTAAGCATAATTCATAAACAGCTTAGGATTTACATAGAAACCCTTCGTAAAACATTGAGGACAATGTTTCATTCTAGTATGGGGGGATCTTCGATTTGATTGTGCCTGCAGCCGTTGTTTCTCACGTAATCCTGTTTTTACCACCAAAATTTCAAAAAAAATGAAAAAATTTAAAAATTTTCAAAAATAAAATAAGTGTTTTGTCACAATTTTGACTTTCCTGCTGGGTAGAATAAGAGTAAATTTTGACTCGATCGAGCATGTTGAGCTCTAGCTTGTTCCTTAACTTTTAGACTAAGCGTTCGCGAATACTCGCGAAGAACGAAAAATGATAGTGTTAAGTATGAGCTGGATGCTAAACAAGGATTATTTGGAAATCTTAAGAGCTCATAAGTGTAATTTGTCGCTTTTTCTCCCATAAGCTCTTAACCTGATTAATATACGTGCTACTTTTGGAAATTAAACTTAAATCAATAATTTTTATGTAGTATATAGCAAAAACTTTAGCCTTAGTTCAAATTTATACTTGAATTTTTCAAAAAGACGTTTTCCCAATATAAAAAAAAATGATGAAAAATGCAAAAATATAATAAATATAAACTGTGGGTTGATAAAAGTTTGCTGTATCTTGCCGGCTCACAACCGATGTTACAGCCTTCTAAAGAAAGCCCATAGTAAGAATAATAATCCGAGACTGATAAAAGTTTGCTGCATCTTGCCGGCTCACAACCGATGTTGCAGCCTTCTAAAAGGTCGAGGGTTACAAATTGCATAAATAGATTTACTGCGTAAATAGTTAATATAAGTGGGAATAAAAAGTCTCTCATTTGTTAAACTTCAAAATCTTTTGAACTTTGGCTATTAGTATTTTATAAGCTTCTGTATATACCAGGAAAACCTAGAGATGTTTTTGAAACCTAAGGTTCCGTGAGTCCCCGATACTAGTCTCTGTGGGGTGTCAAAAGCCTGGTCACTTAACCGCAAGGTTGGGATGTGCCGAGACTAAAGTCGCTACATGGGATGATCTCGCTTTCCATATTCCCCCCCCCCTTCTGCCCACTTTTTCGGGGGGGGGGGTGGGTTTTCCTCCCCCAAACTCATTTACTCTCCGGGTGGAACTTGAAACATAGAATGATGCAAAACATTCGATCCATTTTTGAAATTCAAAATAGCAACATACACTTAAGATATAAATTATCTCGGAGTGAAAAGTTAACAAATTCAAAATATGAGTAGTGTTAGCATCTTAACTCATAATTAACAGTGATTTCGTTTTAAGCTTGGTTTGGAATAAGTGAAAAGTCGAGAACGATGAATTTATCCTTTTTGGGGCATTCTCGGATCGAAATGCATCTTGTTCTATGATCCCTTAAAGTTATTAAATAACGAAAGTCAAAACATTCATAGTATAGATTGATTAAATGCAAAAATGAAAAATACAAAAAAGATGTGTCAGAATAAGGTGTATATATAATAATGGTAAAGACGGAATTTTTTAAAACTTATGTGTCTTTGACTCACTCGGATAGACCACTTAGCTACCTTTTCCAAGTTATTAGTCGAGGGCGATTGAGATTCTTAGTTTTCTAAATGCTTACTTCATAGCATTGCGTGAGAACACGGCAATACCTTAGTATGGGGGATTTTGGTATGTGTTTAATTACACACACCTTTTACCTTTAAAAACAAGTTAAAATAACAAAAAAACGGACTTAAAATGCCAAAAATATGCTTGTTTTGCTAATTGTGTTGTGCAGGAACGGATATCTAAGAAAAGGACGAAAAACAAAGCCAAAACGACAAAACCGGACACGAAATGGAAAAGCGTGGAAAAGACAAAGTCAAGACAAAGCCCAAGTGAGAAAAAGTCAACCAAAGTCAACCCCGACTAATCCAAAGTCAACAAGTGAAGAAAAATAAGTTTAGGGACTAAACTTACCAAGTCCCTAACTTGTTTAATGAAGGAAAAAGAAGAAAAATCTTGCAATGGCTCAATCTGCAAATTCCCTAAAGTATAAACCACAAGGGCCAAGTCTGCCAACATTCCAAAGCTATAACTCGCAAGGACCATGGGTGTAATACCCTTTATAACATTCGGGGGGAATTTTTGCCAAGTCCCAAAACTTGTATAAACACAAGGACGAAATTTGTGAAGTCATCTATAACCATGAGGGACCAAACATGACAAAAGCCCAAACCCTCACCCCACGTTTGAAACTACTGTACATCTCTCCCACACATTTCCCGCCAAACCTACAAACCCCACATCCTGTCAATGTCAACCTCGTTGACCTCACCACATCCATCCAAACCTTTCACAATCCTAAACCCCACCCCCCACATGGCCTTTGCCAAGCTGGCAATCCAAAAACCCACCAATTCGATCAAAGGGTTTAGATGTGAGACCTTGGGCACCAAGATAAATGAAGGGCTAGGATGGCTTTGTGTTTATACTCTCACAACAAGCACACAGCTGTTTTTGTGTCTACAAACTAGCACAACAAGTGAAGGAAAGAAGTCAAGAGAAAAAAAAAATCCCTAGCTTATTTTTGGCTATATAAGCTTTTGTAAGCCATTGTGGCAAAACAGTTAGTGTTAGTTTTTAGTGTGTAATTTTTAGAAGTTCAGCTTTAGTTTTTAAATATTGTAACTTAATCAAATTTTTATGTACTTGTAATGTTTTTAATGAAAATTGAGAATTAAGTTTATGTTCCAAGTTCTTGTTTCTCTTAAGCTAACTTATAAGCTCTTAATATAAGCTCTATATAATCTGTTTTCAACTTTGATACAAAAATTTAAGGAAAATTTAAAAGAAGGAAAAAAGGTACTGTTTGATCAAGCAAAAGGATGAATGAGCAAACAAGGATGGCTCATTGGGTTTCTTAGTTAAGCTTTTATAAGCTAAGGGTAGGTTAGAGCTTATTTAGGGTTCATTTTATCCTGCTTTGAGCAAGGATCAAGGTATGTTTTCTTTTTTAATTTTTGCTTAAAAATTACTGTAGCAAGCTTATTTTCAGCTTATTGATGTCTTATTTTGCTTATTTGCTTTTGCTTTTTACTCTTTAGTGCTTAACTATGCTTGTTTGACACTGTTCTTTTAAAATTTATGCCTAAACCAACCTTTATAACTTTAAAATCCGTTTTTTAAGAAATAAAGGGGTGTTTGGGATAAGCCCAAAATGGGTCAAAACAGGAAGGATATGGGTTGGTGTCAATTGGTTAACTTTGGCTTAAAGTATTAAGCCTTTTTGAGTCTGTTTTTCCAAAGCTTTTAAGTTTAAAAAGTGTTTCTCAAATTTTACCATTGTGTTCTCAAGTCTGTCAAGTTTTAAAGAGTCATAAGAGCTTATTTGATTAAGTTGTTAAGACCAGCTTAGGAGCATTGTTTTCTTTATCTTTTTAGAGTAAAAATCAACTAGGTTAAGTATCCTTGGTTTTCTTTAAATCTTTGACCAATTCTGTCAACCTTTTTCTTAAAGTTTTTTACATATGAAACTAGTCAAGGTTTTCAAAAAGTTAAAATCACCTATTTCTTTTGCAAAAATCAGCAGCTTAAAAGTGTTTTAATGAGCTTAAAATTTGAGCATAAGCCATACTCAATCTGTCTCAACTTTATTTTTAATTTTGAGCTTATTTGACAGCTTATTTTAAGCTGTTAAAATAAGCCCTTTCTCTTTTAATTTAGTTGCCCTGGTGCTAGGGGTTTATCTTTAAGCCTTCTGTCCTAGCTTATTAGAAGGCCTCAGCTCAAGCTTTTGGCTTTTCTAGAAAGCCAATAAGCCCTTTTATTAATCCCTAGCTTTTCAGACCTGAAGTCATCCTCTAGGTAGCTTATTTTTAAGCTTAAAATAAGGACTTGACTGTTTTTACTTAGAATAGTGTAGGATATAGCTTATTCTTGTTCTAGCTTATTTTGTGCTTTTTAATTGCTGTTTTTGTGTCCTTAGTTGCTTATTAGGTGTGTTAGTTACCCTAGTTTGCTTATTGTGCCCTTTCCATTGCTTATTGTGTGCGAGAAAAAGCCAAATTCACCTTAGCAGTACTAACTCCAAAGTTAGTACTGCTGAGTGTATAAGCCAACTTCTGGCTTATTGGGCTTATTTCAGTTGCTTATTTTTGGTCCTAGTAGTCATAATGTTTGCGTGTTAAGTTGTATTTGCTCTTTGTCCCATTTTCTTTGCTTATTTGTTCACAAAAAGCCATTAAGAAAAGCTAACATTTGCCTTTAAGCTTAGTTTAGTTTTCTGTCTAGTTTAGCTTTTTCAGCTTATTTAGTTGCTACATTTTAATTCCTAGTGCTTATTTAGGTTAGGATAGATAGCCCTTTCAGCTTATTAGTTCAAATTCTAGTTTAATTGTCCAAAAAGTCACCAAGAAAAAAGACCTCTTTTTCCTTAAGCATTAATATAAGCAAACTGTCAACAAAAAGCCCCTTTTTTCCTGCTTAATGTATAAGCAATCTCAAAAAGTGTAGTTATGAAAATCGTTAAGCCAAGGAGCTTGAAACAAGTTTTGTTTGAAAAAAGTTTGGTAAAAAAAGAGAGAGAAAAGGGGAAACCCGGTGAGCAAGCCTCGAAACCGTGGCCTCTACCCACAATACACCCCTTTTTATAACACCTCCTACCAGGGCTGTGCCCTTGGTCTTTTTTCTGTTAGAACCCTTGGGCACTCTGGATCTATAATATAGGAGTTTTCACGCCTTAAAGCTATAAGCTTTTCCAGCTTATTTCGAGCTTATTTATAAGCCTCAATTTTGGTTCTTTATTTTTCCGTAGTAATAGCTGTAGTGCAAAGAATTTAGGTAACATTATTTCAGAATGTTTTATTAAAATAGTTTGTATTTATATATAATTTAATTTAGTTCTAAGAAGTTTTAAAAAATTCATAAAAAATAACAAAAATTATCAAAAAAATATTTTTTCTTTTTTAGAAAATTTTCTTAGTCATATATTACGTAGGAAAAATATTAAAAAGACATTCGTAGGGTAAGAATTTTCAAACTTTTGAAATTTTAAAGAACGGGGCCTCGGATACGTTTTCTTGACTTGACTCGTTTTTGGTGTCCCAACGACCCTCCGTTTTCAGTCTATTCTTTTTCATTCTTCCTTAATAGTCTCTAGAGTAGTTTAGAGTAAAAAATTTTTCTTTGTAGGGTTAATTTTTCAGAGATTTTAAGTTTTGACCCCTTGTTCGGGATTTCTACTCCCGTTTTCAGCTTAATTTCATAATTTTTAGGTTTTTCTTAATTGTTTTTGTTTGTTATTGTTTAACTTAGCTTTCCACATCATTTCTCTCATTCAAACTCCAATCTTCTGACTGTATCGATTCTCCAGTCCAGCCTCGTTGGGGATAAACGACCCGGGAACATTCTATACTACTTCTCGGTTTCATTGATTTATTTTAAATTATACTTACTATATATTTTATATTTTATTATATATTATATATATTAAAAGGTTTGGTTTAAAAATATATCAATCAAGGGATTACGAGTGAACGGTTCTGTGTAAAACATGTTGTTGCAATTGCTTCAGCCCAGAAGAACAAAGGAACTTTAGCGGCGCTTAGCATTGTTCGAGCAGCCTCAACAAGAGTACGGTTTTGTATTTCGACAACACGGTTTTGTTCAGGTGTTCGAGCAGTTGACGTTTCGTGTCTTATACCCTTTTTTGCAAAGTACGCATAAAGAGTTTTATTCAGAAATTCCGTGCCTTTGTCAGTTTGAACTGTTCTAACTTGAAGCATAAGTCGCTCTTTGGAGGACAAGTGGTGAGAAAATCAATGATAACTACATCGGTGTTTCAAATCTTTGGACCTCAAGAAGTGCGAGGTTCCAATGTGTATCTGGAGTAGTCTCACATGATAGAACATATTTCTTTCCATTAATGCTTTCTACCCGCATAGGACCACATAAGTCCATGTGTAGAAATTGTAATTGTCGTTTGGAACTCGAGGTAGTCTTAGTGTGAAAAGACTTTCTTTTTGCTTTTCCTAATTCACAAGAAGAACAAAGATGATCTTCGACGAATTTTAATTTTAGAAGGCCAGTGACAATATTATTCTTCGAAAGCAAGTTAATGGTGTCGAAGTTTAGATGAGAGAGGCGACAATGCCATAACCATGCTTGAGACGATGTTTCTTTGGCTATTAAACAAATTGGATTGGGAGTTGTTGTGTTTTGAAGAGTAATGGAATACAAATCTGTACCACGAGAACCTGTGAGAAGATCATTTCCCTTCAAATCACGGATATAACATGTAGACTTCCGGAAAGGAACTTCTAAATCCGCATCACATAATTGACCGACGAAGAATAAATTGTGATTTAGCCCTTCGACGTAATAAACCCTTTTGATAGTAATAGTTCCTTGAACCAAATCTCCATAACCAAGAATCGGTGCAATTTGATCATTCCCAAATTTCACCGTACCCAAAAATTTCTCCACAAAATTAGTTAGAAGTTTGAGATTTCCCGTCATGTGCTTTGAGCACCCAGAGTCGACGATGAATAGAATTATCTCTACGAGCTGCAAAAGAATTAGAAGACAATGGAGTATTGGACATAGTGGAACACCTAGGAGTCATATGTTCTAAAATATTAGCAGTTCTAGATGCATTTCCTAGAGGCATACTAACATTAGGGTTGACTTTTCCTGTTGGGGACTTAGGTTTCCATTTGTATCCGGGTGGTGTAAACTTAGGATACCACCAACTGCATGTCTTACTAACTTGCTCATATATCTTCCTAATTATGTTTCTAGGTTTCTTGACGGTGGAGTCTGTTGCAACTGTTTTCTTATGGGATGTTGCAACAGATTGGTTCACATTATGCTTGGGTTCTCTAGTACTAATAGGCACAGCAATTGGCTGTCTACTCCTAGAATTCACGCCATTAATATAATGTTGAACACACAAATCATGATTGTCATTCATCACACATTTTCCACAAGTAACACAAACAAAGTTAACATTCGAGGTCTTAGCATTCAAACTGTCATTACACGCAGTTACAGACGTTTTATTATTTGAAAACTTAAAATTCCTACGGTGGTCTTCTACTTCTTGCTTCTTCCCTTGACTATTGTTAGGCATGACACTATCTCTCATTCGATTGCTCTTAAGCTGTGGTCTGCTAACGCTAGTAGTGGGAATTACTACTGTAGAAAAGGACACGTGTTTGTTAGTTTTCCTAATATCTTGAGGCAATTGTGGTGTTCTAGTTTGATTGGGCTCTGTTTGAACTTTATACATTCATGGAGCAATCACATTTATGTTCTTTAAGATTGACTTAGTGTTCTGAGGCAAAATCTGTGTAGTGACTTTTTTTGAAAAATCATTAGACAAATTATTTTTGGTAACTGACTTTGACTTTGAAAAATCTTTCTTTTCAAGAGAATTTGAAAAATAGCCTGTTTTCCTAAAATTGATTGTCTTCGACTTTTGAAAGCATTCGGTTGTCGAATAACTGTTGATTTTTCAAACTTAGTTTCCATAGATTTTCCTTTCATCTTTTCAATGAGTATCTTCAACTCACTTATTGCAATTTCTTTGTCTTGTAATTGAGCTTTCAAGTCTTGAATTTTAAAATATTGTTCACGTTCTTTCAGAAATACGTTGGACTAATTTTCATTGAAAGATTTGTGATTTTTTTTATCCTTTCTTTGTATTTTTGTATCGAGTTCAAGATTAATTGCATGTTTCTGAAGTGCTTCAAAACTCTTTGACATTGTTCTACTTTTTGAAAGCTCTTTTTTAAGATGTTGACATTTTTCCAAAGTTTCCAAATAATCACATTGCAAATTACTGACTTCATCTATATCAGTATACACACCAAGTATTGCATTCATGTGATTAGCATAATAACATTCCCTTGAAAGTCTGTCAATTTCATTCAAAAACTGTGTTTTTTGAGTTTCCAGTTGAGATTTGAGAGTGTCTACTTCATGTTCAAGAGAATTAAAGTATCTCAAATCAGCAACCATTTCTTTGTTCAAACACAAGTGAAATTTTTCTAAGTCCGCATTGATTCTTTTAATTTGGGGGCAAAAATTTCCTTCGATTGTGTTTTGAATGAAAGGATCTATGTTACCAAAATATGTTCTTTTAGCGATTGTTTGTTTGCAACGTTCCACTCCATCAAAAATCATGTCAACACTCTTTTTAATCTTGAAAAGTTCTTTAGAGCTTTTACACTTTTGATCCCAAGGAATGGATTCATCCATTCGTTTTTCTAACAAAGTTGTTTGTTTACGAAAAGACTCTTTGGAAATTTCATTATTAGAAGATGTATGACTCATCTTTGACGTTTTTGGAAAATAGTGTTGTTCAGGCGACTTTTCCTGTTGTGGAACGAACAAATCATAAAGATTATTCAACTGGTCATAATCAAAAGGTCTGATTAAATCGCTTAATTTTGATCGACTTTCTTTTGCAAGACGAACCGTTTCGTCAGATTTAGGGGTTAACATTAACGCAAGATTATCATTATAGAAACCTATATCATAAAGACGAGGATTCGCTCTTTGAGCTTTCTTGAGGAACTCAGGTTTTGCAAAACTAGTTTTACAATTACGATTAAGCATATTCATTGTTTGAACAGATTGTCCGGTTTTATATACAATATCATCCAAAACCTTGACTTTGTTTTCTAAAGCAATGACCTTATCAAGTTCTTTGTCTTCACGAGTTTTGTAAAGCTTAATCTGAGCCTTTTTTTCTTGTGACATTATGGAGATGGTTTCTTGATGTGCAAAAAGCTCCTTTTTCATATCCGAAATCGTTTGATTTAAATCATTTATTTTTCGAGTATATTCATTAGATGACTTTGCAGATTCGATTTTGTATGACATTAAATCCCCTTTAGCTTTTGCACAACCAATTTCCACCTTTGGCGCATAATTCACATCATGATACTTATCAAGTTCCGCTTGGAACTTCTTAAGGTCTTTAAATATCAACTGATTAGTCTTAGACAGTTCATTGTTTGCTTCTTTGAAATGGTTATTTGATGATTCTAAACTTTTATTTTTAGTTTTGAAATCCTCAATTTCACCTTTCAATTTATCAACTAAAGCCTTGTTTGATGATTCCAAAAATTTATTTCGGTTTTTGCTGTCATCAATTTCACATTTTAGTTTCTGAATTAAAGAAGCAAGCAAATCACGTTCTTGATCAATATCATCAGTATCATCCTGGTCATCCTGAGTTCTATCATAGCATATATCCAATGAATCAATAGGGATATTGGTGTCACCTTGTTCCGTCAGATATATGTCATTGCTAGATTGAGGTTGCTCAGGATGTTCATTTTCCATGGCAAACACATTATAGTTGTCATTATTGTTTTGTACCTTATGCATTGGCTCATCATCAAAGATTGGTCCTAGACTTCTGCACTACTAGAGTACCTACATTTTCCCTAGCCCCAGCAACATTAACTGCCCTCTGATTATCATACCCAGTTCCTCTGTT
>BQNB010078281.1:0-30593 GCA_026074375.1 Tanacetum coccineum
ACTTAGCCCGTTGTTCATACACCCCGACCAGTTCCTTATATCTCGCAAGTTCAAAAGTCACTGAGTCATTAACTACTTTATCTGGCTTATTTATTGACATACTTTGGACACCATGTTCATGCATTTCATCGAGAATTGACATCAATGCATCATTTCGTACAGAAGATACATTACTTTGTACAACATGTTCTTCGTTGTCTTCCACATACTGATCATACGGAATAATATTACTATCACTCGTATAGTCAGCATCAGAGTCAACAACGTAGTTGTGTTGTACATCGCTTTGCATCTCGTGTACTTCATGATACTCATCCATATGATCTACAAAGGTATCATGATCTTGTACCTCAAACGGAGTATTCGAGTCATATGATGGCCCGGCTTCATCGTAGATTGGATCTTCAGATGAAAGATTTACCATGAACATGGTCTGTGTGGTGGGAGCCTCATCAACATCAGAGTCGAATGCATCGCATTGATCAGCTTCAAAGACATGGTCCACATTGAGTGCCAAATCATCCACATCGTCATCAAAATTGGTGACCTGTTCTCCTGCAAGAAACAACAACTGCTCTTCATCCAGTACAGCACCATTCTCATGAGCCTTCATAAGCAGCATCTTGTCTTTGAAGTAGTCTGAATCCTGAGGACGCTTTGGTTGTGGACATTCTCGTGCTATGTGCCCGATTCCTTTGCAGTTGTAGCACATAATGGGTTTAGCTTGACCAGGATTCATGTTTCCAACTCTGTTCTGACCTCCCACATTCCCAGTTCCAACAACTTCTCTTGCATTGTTCCTCTGAAATGGTCTTCCTTGATTATTCGCATTGTATCTACCTCGAACATCCTGAACAACAACTCTGCCGTCTTGAACTGTAGCATTGTTCCTTGCGTTTGAGGAAGTTCGGAGTTGATTGTTCGTTTGAGGAAGATGTGCTTTGAATGATTGATTGAGGAGGGTAAGTGTGTTGGTTAGACTTTCAATCAAGTTATCCGTTGAAGTGCTTCCTGTGTCCATTTGACAGTTATCAACAATTGATGGTTGATTTGAGGATTGTGGAGACAGACTAGAGTTTGTGTTGGATACTTTGATTGAATGCATTAGACACTGTGCCAAAAGGGTTGAATGAACCGTTCCATCATCATTTCTTTTTCATTTGCAATGTACCTCATGTTGCTTCAAGTTAGGCATACAACGATCAAAGTTGACTCTTTCAAAACCTCTGTTTAGTTTGACTTCAGTAATGGATCTACTCATTCAGGTAACATGTTATTCACAAAACTAGAGGTTAAGCTGCTTTCTGGACATGGTCATTTTGATGTTTCTCATGCGTTAATGAGCTTTCGAAAACCTAACATAGTAAACATGAATGGTCTCTTCTTTGATTTGACAGAAGCGTTTATATTTCATGTTATAATTGTGATTCCCTTGTCATCCTTGTTAATCAGAACACTTCCAGAATCATCTTCACATTGTCCCAACATGTCTTTGGCACGTCAAGTGTAATGGTAGATGTGTGTGTAAGATGTCTTTTGGATATACCTTGAAGGTAGATATTCGTAGCTCGATTGTCCGCTTTTACCTTTCCTTTTTCTTTAGCAGAAAGGTCTGTAATAGACTATTGCACGTTCTGGACCTAGTTGAGTGCACCCTCAGTTTCTTCAGATCTTCAGCAGGTGTTTGTCTGAAAACAGTCCCATTTGAACATGGACCATTCAAGTAATCTATTTCTAATGTTCTTCATTATCTTTTCCCAGACTAATACCAGACGAAATGCGTTGTTGCCAAGATTCAAAGTCTATGTTCTGTCAAGATTAGTGGGCGGTGTATCGGAACGGCATACAAATTCTTCTGACATATTTGACGTCTTGATGTATTGGTTATGAATGCAATTTACGTTCACGGGATTTTACAAGTCTAAGATTTTAAAACCGATAAGATGTTTACGGGATTTTACAAAATCAATAGAAAAAACCGTAAATGAATAATTGGTTGTGATATTTGGTTTGTTGATTTGTTTGTTATTTGGCGCAGTTTGATTATGAAAAATAAATAAATTTTACCCTATTACCAAAATCTAAATTTGGTGTAAAAATAAGCTAAAAAGGCTAAAGAAAAAAATTATATTTTACTTAATTTTTCCCGCCAAAAAGTGTCGCTAAAAAAATGTGTCGCGAATAAATTTACCCTATTACCAAACAATTTGTTTTGATGGTAACAAAAAGTTAAAAAGCATCTGGAAAATAAGATTACCAAAATACTTAATTTTTCCGCCCCCCAAAAGTGTGCTAAAAAAGGGCTCCGGTGGTGTCGTCTGGATACTTAAAATTTTTTTTAAATCAAAACGCCATGTCACCACAATCAAGCAAACCGCGCTTAAACTTTAGTAAACATCGCCGGCTTTAAGAATAATCATACCGTAGCTATTGTTTTTGAACAAACTGCTCCGGGCCAATAAAAATATTACAGCATAACCGCTGCTTATATTACTTTCCACTCAAACCGCGTTTCTCTGAAATCGCCGTCTAATTTAAAAAGTAAACTGACGTTGTAAGATCTCAACTCGCCGATGTTTTTGAGCAACTCGTCGCCTTATGGTTACAAACTCGCGCCTAGAGTAACTCGTGCCTTCATTTTTTTATTCAACTCGCCGTGGATTTTGATATTGGGCTAGAGAAGTAAGATTGTATTTGGCCAATATTCATATTCAAACCGCCTTGGAACCCTGTCAACCCGCCACACATTCAACCAACTAGCCACAAATTTTTGGCAACTTCGCCTTCAACCTTTTTTATTAGCAACTCGCCGTGTAAAATAAAATCTAATATTAACTTCAACTCGGCCTTTGTACCCCTGGTCAAACTCGACGTTTACCTTTTCCTAAAACTTGGATTTGTCTGTCTTTCAGTCAATCGCCACCTAGAATATTATATTTTAAGCTAACTACCTTGATTGAACTTACAATTCTTAAATAGGCATATATTAAATCGACCATTATAAGTATTTCTTTCCTCAAAATAAGCTTTCAATGATAAAACTAAGTTGGTAATCGAAGATTAAGCATACCGATTACACGATTTCCTGGTGGATCTCAAAATCCATAACCAAAACGCCACAGAACACTCAAATAGCCAAACCTTTTATAGCTTATAAAAAACAACGATCTAGATGGCTTATGTAAGCCATTGATATGGTAACAATTAACTTTTATGCTGTGTTAGAACCAAACGGAAGAACACGACTTAACAAACAAAAAAAGTCAAAAATAAATTTGAGCAGTGCGGTATTTTCTCACAAAATTAAACCTACGAATTTGATCTTGTATTAACCACACGAATCAATCACGAATCCAACTAGGCTCTGGTACCAATTGTAGGATCGTTTAAATCATAACACGGGTGATGATTCGAGTGGTTTAGCTAGTTTCTAGTGAGAGGAACACAAAGAGAGAGATTTTGAGAGAGTGGACATTATTGCAGCATAGAGCAATGGCACTGCGATTGTCACAATACAAGGGAATTTTATTGAAGGCAAAGCCGTAGTCTGTGAGCTGTGATCTCATCCAAAGTATCTGAGCACAGCATCCAGACATGGCAATGTATTCTGCCTCTGTAGTTGAGATCGCAGTGCTCTTCTGTTTCTTTGATGACCAGCTGACTAATTTATCTCCAAGGAACTGAGCACTTCCTGACGTACTTCTTCGTGTGTCTTGACAACCTGCATGGTCCGTATCTGCATAGGCCGTTAGTGCCATAGAGGTGTCTTTCAGATACCAAAGACCCCAATTAATGGTTCCTCTGAGATACCAAAAGACCCGTTTAAGTGCTTCAAGGTGCTTTTTGGTAGGCGAAGCCTGATACCTAGCACACATGCATACAACGAATACAAGGTCGGGTCTGCTGGCAGTGAGATACATTAGGGAGCCGACCATACTACGAAATCGAGTCTGGTCAACTGGAATCCCTAAGGGGTCCTCATCCAGTTTGAGTCGATCCACCATGGGTGTATCAACAGGGTCACACGAATCCATCCCAAATTTCTTTAATATTTCAAGAGCAAATTTTGATTGATTAATGAAAATGCCTCTGGGATTTTGAGAAACTTGTAAGCCTAAGAAAAAAGACATTTGCCCCATCATTAACATTTAAAATTTAGAACTCATCTCATAAGAAAATATTTCACATGCTTTAGGGTTGGTCGAGGCATAAATGATATCATCTACATATATTTGAACAAGAAGAATATGTTTGCCTGTTTTTTGAGTGAATAGTGTCGGATTAACTGCACCCTTGGAAAATTTGTTGTCCAGAATAAATCATGACAAGGTATCATACCATGCCTGAGGGGCTTGCTTTAAACCGTATAAAGCTTTCTTCAGACGATAAACATGTGTCAGATGGTCAGGATCAACGAAACCCTCTGGTTGACTAACATAGACTTTTCAGTACGATAAACACGTGTTGGATGATCAGGATCAACGAAATCCTCTGGTTGACTAACATAGACTTCTTCCTTTAATTTGCCATTCAGAAATGCTATCTTTACATCCATTTGATAGATGATCATGTTTTTACTGGCGGCATTGGCGATGAAGATACGAATAGCCTCGATACGTGCAACCGGTGCAAATGATTCCTTGAAATCAATGCCCTCCTCTTGACGATATCCCTTAGCCACTAACCAGCCCTTGTTATCTCAAACATCATCGTACTCATCAAGTTAACTTTGTAACTATCCACACTTGAGAGCAATAATCCATACATAGGTCTGGTTGAGTTACTAATACCTATACTTGAAGTCGATCAAAATTCGATAAATCTCATCTTGCATGAGCTTGAAACCAGCAATCATCAGTAATTGCATAGTTGAATTCTTTGGTTCGACTTTTTATATACAACAGATTATACAAGCATAATCACACCAAAAGGCATCGGTTGCCAGTATGGTTTTTTGTTGATACCGCTGAGAATGGTTGCCAATAATATTATCCAGCGGTGATCCTTGCTCTAATTTTCCGAGATGATGAAGCGTTTTGAAGACATAAGAGAGTTCTGCTGAACAAAGATCCCCGGATGACATCTTCAGAACTAGGTTCCGGAGCAAATACGTTTATGAAGGGATGGGGATGATTGTCAACAGGAGCAAAGGGATTGTCTTCCATGAGAGTAGAATCAGCTGCCACGCCTTTATGTAAACTTGGAGATTGTAATGCCGAAGATGACGGTGAATGACTTGGAGAAGGTGCATCTTGATCAATGGTAGTAGATGAACATGTACCAGCTGAATTGACTGGTACTAAAACTGCTGGAGCAGGAGAGACCGGTCTTTCACACGAGGAGGTTCCATGTATTCATCAAACATTGATTGGAATAAAATCTCCAGTTCTTTATTTGTAGGGGTACATAAGGTGCTGCAGGAACCAGATTTGGTACGAGCCCTGAACTTATTTGTCCATGCGTCAAATAAGTAGGAGCGGGTCCTGTACTGAGTTGCACAGGAGCCATCTGCTCAGTCAGCTCATCGAATTGCACTTGAATAGTTTCCATAATACGTCGGGTTCTTTTGTTGTAGATTCTATACCCTTTCCTACTAGGTGCATAACCAACGAATATTCCAATATCAGCTGTTGGTTGTAATTTTCCAAGATCTTCGCTGTCATTTGTAGGGTAACAAAGAGCACCAAAGACTCTAAAAAAGGTAAGATCAGGCTTCTTGTCATGCACCAGCTCATATGGGGTTTTGTAGTGACGAGTGTGAATAAGGGATCGGTTTTGGGTGTAACACGCAGTAGCCACAACTTCTGCCCATAGAAACATCAGGGCCTTAGAAAAGATCAGCATTGTCCTAGCAGCCTCAACAAGTGTACGGTTCCGTCTTTCGACAACGCCGTTCTGCTGTGGAGTCCTTGGAACTGTCTTTTGATGAAAAATGCCGACACGTTCATAATAATCAGTGCCATTATCGGTACGAATGTTTCTAACAGTTTTGTTGAGACCGACTTGTATTTGCTTTAGAAATTTGATGACAACCTCTAGGGTCTCATCTTTCGATCTCAAAAACTTAACCCAAGTAAACCGCGAATAATCATCAACAATAACTAAGATGTATTTCTTCCCATTAATTGTTTGAACTCGCATTGGTCCACATAAATCCATATGAAGGGTATTAAGAACTTCCAAGTTGGTGTTTTTAGTTTTGGGTTTGTGGGTATGTTTTTTGCTCTTTCCTAGTTGACACGCAGAGCAGAGATGATCTTTCTCAAACTTCAATCTAGGTAAGCCTCGAACTAAATCTTTTCTTGCAAGGTCATTGATGGTACCGAAGTTCAAGTGGTTTAAACGCCGATGCCACAACCAGAATTTGTTCTTGGAGGCTTTGGACAACAAGCAAATTGGAGAGGACTTCAACATGTCTTCAATCGAGATAGTGTACAAATTAGAACCACGAGAACCTTTAATTAATTCAACACCATCCGTATCTCGAACGTAGCAAGAATGCTTCCTGAAGGCAACTTCTAGATCCGAGTCACAAAATTGACCGACAGAAAATAGATTGTGTCCCAGTCCTTCCACATAGTATACCTTGGAGATCACACTTTCACCAATAACGTAGTCTCCATAACCCATGATAGCACCAAAGTGGTCATTCCCGAATATAACCGTCCCGATGAATTTTTTCACAAAATTCTTAAGCCGCGAGCGTTCCCCTGTCATATGTTTTGAACAGCCTGAGTCCAAATACCAAAGGATGATCTGTACGATCTGCATTTGAAAACAGACGAAGATGGAGAGTTTGGAAAGTTGGATCCCCAATTATGGTTGGGTTCCCTCGGGTTAGCATAAGCAATCGCTGACACTTTGTTAGGTTTAGTGAGCCTAGTTAAAGGGCACTGTTCTCCTAAAGTGAATGTTCTTCCTGTAGGCATCCATTGATAACCTATAGTGGTAAGTATGTTGCCTGTTGGTTTCCATACTTGCTTGACTTGCTTAGGTTTCCAAACTTGTTTAACTTTACGTACAATATTTTTAACATATAGGGGTGCATTCACAGAGTGCAAATAAGTAACCATACACATATCATGATTTGCATAAATTAAGCATTTGTTACATGTTTGGCAAACAGAATGAGAATTCGAATTAATTACAGTATGCTTAGAGCTAATACTAGAATCAACACGATTCGTGGTTTTTAGACTAGACTTAATTATTCTAGGGTGTTCTTCTACTTTCTTCATGTTGACACTCTTTGCCGGTAAGATCCTATTTTTCTTGGTATTGCTCATAGGTTGTGATCCGCCAGAGTCAGTACAACTGTTTACTCCTGTAGAAGGAGGCACATGGACATTAGTCTTCTGACAGTTCAGTTGCTCTACAGGTTTGTGTGTGTTACTTTTTGACATTGCATATTATTCCTCAAAAGTGACTTGCTTTTTCTTAGGTAAAGGGATAGAAGCATGCTTGTTATCTCATGTATTTAGGTCTTTTGGACAAGTGCCGATCACATATTCTAACAATTCCTAAGAGTGTTTGGTGTAACGGCAAGCTAATGCAAGTGAGCTATCTAATGGTCTTTCAACCTTAGCTTCCTCCACGATCTCGCGAAGGGTTTCTACACTTTCCTTAAGGTGATTGAGATAAACTAGATGCACTTCCCTATTGTTCCTATTGCGAGGGGGAATAGGTTCAACATCTATAACATACTTTCCTGGTGCAAGAACTTTTGGTTTCACATGATCCTTATTGACACATGACAACTTATTCTGTATTTGGACCTTTAGACTCTCATTTTTAGTTAATAGGGCAGTTGTATGTTCTAGATTCTTAGCACGCGTAATCTTAATAGAATCATACATTTCCTTGTAATGCTGCTTAATCTTTCCATTTTCTGCCCTAAAAAGCTTATTTTGTTCTTGAAGAACATTGATTTTTTAGTTAATTGAGTGATCTGAAAGTCTAAGGTCCTGAAATCAAGTGTGACGGTCTCTGCTTTTACTTAGGTGTTTCTTTCATTTGAGAGATTTGCATTCTTAATTTTTTGATGCAATTGTCTTTTCATTGTATTGAGGACTTTCATCTTTCGATTACAAAAATGATGTCAAAATCAGGAACATTTCGAGCGTGGTGAGGACCGATGGTGTTATCTAAAACTTTCTTTAAGATTTTGATATTTTAACTGCAGATTTAAATGATTTACCTCAAGATTGGAAAACCATTTTATTAACTTATCATGATTATCCTTTTGAATCGTATCACGTAAATTAGAAAGCTCAACTTCAAGTTCCAGACAACGGGCTTTAAGGCTGGTGTGGGCATCATGCATTTCAAGTAAAACTAGATACATTCAGCTCATGAATTGCGTTTGCAACATAAAAACTTCTTTAGACAAGCAGTCAATCAATTTAATTATCATTAGAATAAGAGGTTTTTTTCGTCATTTTCATCATGTTTCATAGTTTCACCTTTTTGGTCAACACTCAGCTTCCAATCTTCAAAAAATATCTTTCTTTCTGTAATTTCTTTAATTTCTTTAGTAGAGCCTTTTGATGCCTCAAATGTTCTTTAAGTGTTTGAAAAAAAGAAATGACCCGTGTGAGGATAAAATGCCTTGGTTTGTTCAAACCTCTTTCCCTTCGTGTAGCCCCGTTGGTCGTGTTTCTCTTCGTTACCCCAAAAGTTTTTTTTTTTCGAAAGTCCCGAAAAGAGTTGTATTAGTGCAAAAAATGTTAATTGTTACTTGCTCTTTGTTCCGACTGCACCCTTTGGACAAGCGTTGAGGTGTATTTGAAGGGTTACACCATCAACCTTTTGATTAGATTGAGGGTTGTGGCCTTGCGTTGTTGAAGAGCTTCGGTTTCATCTTGATGAGATTCTTGAGACAATAATATTTGCTCTGGGCGTCAATTGTTTTGTGTGTGAAAGTTGCCAAAAATAATTCTCTTTCGAGTAATTAGGTGGTGTGATCTTAACTTTCTTTTGCACACACTCTGGGTCTTTCATTTTGGCATTCATTTTCTTCCTAGTGATTTCAGCTATCTCTAGGGTATCCTCTGAATTTTGCACTATGGCCGGGACATGATTGGTTTTGATAATTTCATGACCATTATATAAAGCAGGTGAGCTTGCTTTGCTCGATGTGAGATAAATGGGGTTCTTGTAACCAATAGCTACCTTATTCAGCTCATCATAATAGGGCTTTGGTTTACACAACATGTGAACTGTTTGAAGAGACTGGTCTTGTTTGTATAATTTATCCTCGACCTTTTCTTTTTTTTAAAGGCATTTTCATGTCCAATAATTCTTCATGGTACTTGTTTTCGTTCTGTTTTTAATATCCTTTTTTCAAAGACGATACTTCTTCTAACATTGTCTTGTTATGTGTTGATGGTAGATAGCAAGTTGAAATTTTACGGAATGAAGTTCATTTTTCAAAATTTTCTTCTCATTAACTATGTGCGTTCTTATTCTATATTTAGCTAGTCAGTGATTGATAACTATTCTATTGTTCATCAATCTTTTATTCTCTTTCCGTTAATTCAAACCTGGCCCGTCTTTCATACAGTTCAACTTGTTCCTTATATGTTGCAAAGTTCAGCTGGTTAGTTGATTACCTCAACTTTTGTAGTTTCGTTGTTGTTTTAGAGACAGATTGGGCATGAGGTTCATACATATCATTATATATCATCATGTATGCATCATTTGGAACAGAAGATACATGGCTTTGTACAACTGCACTGCGTTGTTCCTTTAATATCTGAATCATACGGATCTATTACTATCACTCGTATAATGGCATGTGAGTTCAACAACGTAGTTTGGTTGTACATCGTCATGCATCTCGTGTTCTTCATGATGTTCTACAAATACAGCATCCTGATATTGTATGGTCGTTGTACTTAGATAGAATGTTCTGATTCTTACGATGGACCAGCGTTCATCATAAACAGGATCTGCAGATGATAGATTAGCCGATAACCTAGTTTGTACGTGGGTGCCTCATCACATCAGAATCAAAAGTAATTACAGTCATCAGATTGAATCAATATATCAATACATTGAGTCGGCTAAATATGATCTGGTGCTCATCCTATTCATCAATGGCGTTGTCATGTCCACCTGCAAGAAATAGTAACTGTTCTTCATCTAATGCCACCCCATTCTCCTGAGCTTGCATCAGTAACATCTTGTCTTTGAAGTATTCGGAGTTCTATGGTCGCTTGGGCTGAGTGCAGTTCCTTGCTATGTGGCCTATACCGTTGCAGTTGTAGCACTTGACCTGCCTTGCTTGACCTGGATTAGCATTCCCGACTCTGTTCTGAGCTCCCCCATAACCAGTTGTACCTGCACCCCGTGCATTGTTACCATGTCCTCTATTCTGTCGACCCTGAACATTCTGAACCACAACCCTGTCGTCTTGAACTGTGGCTTGGTTCCTAGGATTTGATGAAGTTCTGAGTTGATTGTTTGTTTGAGGAAGGTATGTTTTGTATGATTAGGTGAGAAGGGCAAGTGTGTTGGTTAAATTCTCAATTAAGTTATCCGTTGGAGAGAGTCCTGAATCAAGTTGAGAGTTGTCAGCAAAGTGTGGTGGAACATATGTGGATGATGGATTTGTGGATGATTGTGAATTATACTGCTGAGGTGCAACATTGGACATCAAGGCGAGAGGATCAACTGTGTGTTGAGTGAATCGGTCCAACAACATTTTGTTCTCATTGGCATGTGCCTCGTGCTGCTTTAGATAAGCATACAGTTGATCATAGTTGGAGTCCCTCAAGCCTCTGTTGAGTTTCACTGCTGTTACAAATCTACCCCATTCTGGCAACATGTTATTAACAAACTTAGAATTCAACTGCATTCTGGACATGGTCATCTTGATGTTACGCATGTCGTTGATGAGTTTGGCAAACCGGACATAGTAATCATGAATAGTCTCTCACTTTGTGCTGACGAAATGTTAGAAGTCATCATACAGTTTGTGATTCACGGTCTTCTTTTGTTAATTCTGAACCTTCCAGGAGCATCTTCACATTGTCCCATATGTCCTTTGCATCAGTGTAATGATTGATAAGAGAGTAGATATCTTTTGGCAACCCTTGAAGTAGGATGTTTGTTGCCCGAATGTCAGCATTGTACCTATCCTTATCTTCAGGTGACAGGTCAGAATAGACACGAGGTCATTCTGGACCTAGATGTAAGGCACCTTCATTTCCTTCTGCAAGAGTTTCCCGAAATGTTCCCATCTGAAATGGTCCTTCATCAATTGACTTCAAGATGTTCACCCCATTCTCTTTACCCCGACAATACAGTCGAATTCGTTGTTGCCAAGATGCAAAGTCAGTCCTATCAAGCATAGGTGGTCGGGTATCTGAACCGGCACATTGAATGTCTTCCGAAAGATTAGCCATCTTAATTGATTGTGAAATGATTAAGTTGATCGAACAATGATTAGTGATTGTATGTTAAAAGTGATGATTGTTTGTTAGCTTAGGTGATATGTTGTTTAATTATGATTTGGTTTGGTTGAAATGAGTTCACGTAATGAAGATAATAAGACTTAGGCAAAACGCAGTAGACAAATCTCAGTGAAGAGCCTTAGACAAATCTCAATTTGTTGGAGACAAAACGCAATGAAGAGCCTTAGACAAATCTCAGTCAAGTCTTGAGACAAAACGCAATCAAGAAATGAAATGGACAGAGTCTCTCCTAGGCAAAACGCAATATGGGTCTTCAATTAGGCAAAACGCAGAGACAAATCTCAACCTGTTATAGACAAACCGCAGGACACAAAACGCAGTGAAGTCAGACAAAACGCAGTGACCAAAACGCAGTGAACTTGAGACAAAACGCAGTGACCAAAACGCAGGATCTTGAGACAAAACGCAGAGACAAAACGCAGTAGTCAAAACGCAGTCCCTCATAGATAAAAAACGCAGTAGTAAATTTTGTCCTTTCACAAAACGACAAAGCGCTGTGTTCTTTCTCTGCAAAAACGCTAAGAGGCAAAAGCAATGAGAATTTTACCAGAGAGACAAAAATGCAGTGATGAAAAAATATGATTTTTACCTAAATAAACTCCTAAAAATTGTCCCTTTTTGCGTTTTTGCTTAGTTTCTTTTTGCACAACTTGATCATATGAAGGCTATAAAACTATAAAACACAACTTTAACACCACAAAACGTTAAGAATCATAAGAGATGTCAAGAATATAAGAACATATAAACTTCAAAAACCAAACTTGTGATCTAATCTAACCAAGAAAACGCACACACAGTCTAGCTAATCATCCCATGTGCTCTGATACCAATTGTAGTATATTAGATATCATAACACAATCAATGATTTAGGGGTTGGCTAAATTTGTAAAGAGAGAAAGTGAGTTCTAGTGAGAGAAACTACACCTTATGTGTGTGTTTGATAAATTGAACAACCAACCCCTTTCCTATAGGGGTGAAAAAGGGGTATGAAAACTACAAGATTTGATGCCAATATGTGGGCTGTGAAGTGGGGCTAACATTGTGGGTAAAGTCCCGGACCAACACAATATAGTAATTCGGTAATTTAAACGATTAATGTTTAAGGCTTCGAGCTAAACTATTGTAGACATTACTCGGGGTGACGGTCTTGTACATGGATTTGCTAATATCTAACACTATGTAGTATAGCAAGTAGGTGCAATAAAAATTCGGTAAACAACACCAAAAAAGTGTGAAACTGAAAGAAAAGTACAAGTTAGCGCAATTAAAGTAATTAGCATAGGAAATTGTTGTACATCGGAACAAATTAGACAGGATTTATCAAGTACGTCCATCTTTAGTGAAAGAGCGAAATAAAGTCACAAAATTCTTTAATAGAACAAAGGTTGACTTGTTCTTTTCCCTCTACCATATTCTTGTTCGTCCAGGCGACCATTACTTAATGTTCTTGATTATTGGCGTTCGCTTTTTCCATTATCAACTTGTGGTTCCTCAACAAGCGCAACTATATTAGTTTCATTTGTAGTGTTTGTTGCAACCGAGTCACCTTTTTCCTACATTTTTTGGGGAGGAAGGTGTAACTTCTGGTATGACAAAGGAACATTGTCTTCTTATGCATGACTAGCACCATATGAGTCATTATCATTTTGTTAAGAAATGTCATTTGCAGCTTGATTGCTTGAATTAGCATAAGGAGAAGTACCTTCATGGAATACAACATCATGTGGAATAAAATATCCGTCATTCTCGATGTCATATACTCTCCATCCCTTTTTCCCGTACAAATACCCAACAAAAATACACTTCCTAATTCTTTCCTCAAATTTATCTTTGTCACACACTTGTTGGTGTGCGTAACAAAGACATCCAAAGACATGTAATTGCTTATATGGAGGTGGTTTGCCAAACAACAATTCATAAGGTAATTTCCAGTTAAGTAGTTTAGTAGGAGTCCTATTTATGAGAAACCCAACCGTTAAAACACACTCTCCTTAAAAACTAAGCATGAAACAAGCTTGAAAACGCAAAACTCTTGTAACATTTAAAATATGACGATGCTTTGTTTCAACTCTACCGTTTTGTTGGGGAGAGCCAGCACATGACGTTTGAAAAAGAATTTCGTTTTCTTTAAAATAAGGTTTGAGATGGAAAACCTTGGTTCCATTATCACTTCGAACAATTTTGACTTGTAATCCAAACTGTCTCTTTGTCATAGCAAAAACATTATGCATGGCTTTCTCAACTTCATGTTTATCAGCTAGTAAATAAATCAACACAACTCTTGGGAAATCATCGACAATTATTAAAAAATAATACGGACCACATGAGGTGGGAGTTCTATATGGTCCAAAAGATCACAATGTATCAATTCAAAACAAGATTCAACTCCTTTATCACAAGTAAGAAATACTTCACGAGTTTGTTTTGCCTTAAAAAGACATCGCAAGGTTTTTCAACAATTCTAATACTATTTTTAACTTCAAGAATAATAATTACTTTGTTTTCTGATGGATGTCTTAGTCTACGATGCCAAAGTTTAAAATTGTCATCTACTTTAGCCCGATTTGCATAGCCTTGCTCCACTTTTCTAAAGAGAAAGACCTCGTCATGTTCCTCGCCCATTCCAATCATCGTCCTCATAACACGGTCATGTATTAAACATTTTCCATCAATAAAAGTGACATAAAAATTAAATCTTTCATCAAAGGTCTTATAGCAATAAGGGTGCACTGCATTTTAGGAACAAGCAAAACATTATAAAGAAACTTATTCTCGCTCAAGCGCATCGACCCTTGCTTCACGGCGAAAGCTTGTACATATCAAGTGGCGATTTTACTGCAACCGGTACAATATCTTGTACATTAGATTACAGATCGAGGCATCCCGTCATATGATGAGATGCTCCAAAGTCGATAATCAATTCATTATTGACATTCTTACCGCTCAAATTTTTCGATACAACTTCTTTTGTGATACAACATATAAGCTTATAGATGCAACATTTGAGTTTTGATGTGTCCACGTGTTACTTATTATTGATTCAATGTTACACGTCACATTACTTTAATTATTAGCAATTTTATTAGATCATGATTTTGATACTCTATTAATCTTACATCTCATATATTCAACCTCATATGTTCAATTAGTATGTAAAAATTCAAATAAACAAGTGTTACTGAAAGCTTATTGTGTACAGAAAAGCAGTAAATGGGTTGATTATAACCTCTGATTATGAATAACGTACACGTCGCAAGGCCTCCTCCATTGAGTGCTAGTATATCACAAGACATTCGTAAACTTCTTGATAATTTAATATAGATGTCATCACTTTAGAAATGAACCGAAATTGACTAAATTGTATTACTTGATGAATGAAAAGTCTGTACAAACAATGTATAAATACACAAAATAAATAAAGGATGCCCTAATGCTAGACGGGCTAATGGGCCGACACAAGCGGGCCGACTTTATTAACTAACACTCCCCCTCAAACTCACAATGCTACATTGAGAGTTTGACAAGAAAACTCCGAAAATCGAACAAATGCAGACAGACAGCAGTAGACAACAGCAGACAGAGCAGCAGCAGATTCAGACAGGTGCAGAGCACAGAATTACAAAAACACGGAGATGAACGAGAGCAGATCAGGCAGACAGCAGACAGAGCAGCAGCAGATTCAGACAGGTGCATAGCACAGAATTACAAAAACACTGAGATGAACAAGAGCAGATCAGGCAGACAGCAGACAGAGCAGCAGCAGATTCAGGCAGACAGCAGATTCAGGCAGACAGCAGCCAAACAACAGATTCAGACAACAGATCCAGATTCAGGCAGACAGAGCAGACGGATGCATGCAGACGGAACCATCCCAACAATATCCAGGCAACCGGAACCATTCGATACTGAAACCAATCCAATACCAATCAAACCCGGTGCAAATACCAAATACCGATACCAATACTGATCTCAATACCAATACCAATACCAAACCACCAACACCAATAATATTACCGATACCAATATTAATACCAATACGAACTCAAATGCCAATATCACGAACAATCGGTCGACGATACAAGAAACGGATCCTCAAATTCTTCATATCAGTAAACACAATAACCAATACAAGCTACGACAATATTACCACAAAAATACGCAAATCAAATCTAAAACTAACCAATACTAGGGATCCGAACAATTTTTTTTAACCGAACGAACAATGTGCACCAACAGAATTAATCGCCACCGATCATCATGGTTATATGATTCTTTAAAATCAATAAACAAATAACATGCAATCAAAACTTTTCGATAAGAAAGAACATTTGTTTTTTTTTTCTTTTTCTTTCTTTTTTTTCAAACAAACAATCAATTCAAACAGATCTTTTAACAACAACCGACGAACATTAAACGAGATCCTTCCGGATCACCAACAGTTAGTTGATGACCGGAGGATGACAATATATAATGACTTGTACCTAGGCTCTTGATACCATGTAGAAACTAATGAACCGAAATTGACTAAATTGTATTACTTGATGAATGAAAAGTCTGTACAAACAATGTATAAATACACAAAATAAATAAAGGATGCCCTAATGCTAGACGGGCTAATGGGCCGAACACAGGGGCGCTTTATTAACTAACAATTCACGCTTAAGCTTTTAATCGTCTTATGGTTTACACATTTTTTCTTTTTTCAACCTTGAAGGTACCACACTGGGCCTCTTTAATACAAGTTTAAAAGCTCTTATTTAGTCGATGTTTTGATCAACTATCAATTCGGTTACTACCGGCTCTGAACACAAACCCAGACAGGTCGTCTTAACGAGGGCCTCCTTCACTTCTGCTCACCACCCCTTAAGGTAAGGAAGGAAGTTGTATTGAGTTTTCTTTACTTCTTCCCCCCTTACCTGCCTTTAGGGTATGGAGCCGCATCGGTTGGATCTTCAGTGAGAATGAGCAATGCTAAACGGACGTTCATTCCGTGAGAATGAGCATTCGTTATATAACTTTAAAAATTACACTGGTCATTCCTGTATTTGTCGATTTACAATAGAGTGGTCCTTTGACCAAACATCCGTTAGTGTTTCATCGTTAAGTCTGCAAGTAAAGGTACTCTTGTCATTTAATGCAAGTTCATCTTCAACCTCTATACTTGCTTTTTAAACAAAACAATCTCTGTACTCTGTTATGAATTTTCATTTTTCTTTTAAGAAAACTAAAAGCACAAATTCAAAAAATTACAATCACACCCAAAATCAATTCAAAACAGCATAAAACAAACAAAACTATTATAATAGATCACATACAACCATATATCCATACATACGATGATGTTACTTAATTACAGTTTACTTATGGTACGTAATCGTTGGTCTGAGTTGAGAGTAATCGACCCACATTCGGTAAGAATATGATATTTTGTTTTTGTGAGGTATATTTGTGTTTAACTAGAGTATATTATGGTGGTGGAGTTGTTTGTCTTATTACACTATTTCGGTGGTGATTTTGGTTGCGAAGAGAAAAACTGATGTGACGATGCCTTATTACACTATGTTGGTGGTGATTTTGTTGTGAAGAGAAAAACTGATGTGACGATGATGAAGTGTTTGTTTTAGTTTGAGCAAGTTAGGAGATGTTTGGCATAGTAATTAGGTTTATTTGTTTATTAAGAGCTCTAAATCTTATCTGAATTCGCACAATCAGAATCTAAATATTAGGTAGAAAAAAATCTGAATCTGATTTCCATCTTAATCTGAATAAGTGGTTGAGAAATCTGAATATGAATAAAATAAAACAGTTTGTTTTGGTAAAAATGTCTAGATGTGATAAACTATAATTTTTACAATTTAAATATAAAATGATTGTATTCGCACAAGAAATAAACTTTATTAAATAAAATAAAAAACAAATTTTATAATATAATCAATTTAAACTTAAAAGTATTTTAAACAAAACATGCAATCTCATGTTTATTCGACAAAAATAAACGTGTCAGGTTTGAATTGAACTTTTAAAATAATTAACTAAATGAGTCGCGTTAGAATTGAGATGTATGAGTCTGAAACTGTAGCCTTCAATTTGAACAATATATGAATTGACACATATCATATTATACACTCTTTATCTAAAAACATATGCAATGATTCTATTTAATAATTTTAATACAAAAGATAAAAGTGAAACAAGAAATAAAAAAAATCACTTAAAATAAAATTTAAAAATAGCAAAGTAGAAAATAATAAAAAAAAAGTAAGAAGAAAAAGGACATAAAAGGTGTTAAGAACCCCCTTAACATCTAGTCTCAACTAGAAGCTCGACTCTTATCTGCCATCTGAAAAAAAACAAACGCTTTTAACACTTTTACATACTCTAAATAACATGAGAAAAAAAAAACAACAGTCTTAGACTCAAATTTTTTACCGCGTTTTAAAATACTCATTTGTGAACAAACAAAAACCACCTTACTTCGATAAACCTTAACTCGACCAAAGTACCAAACACAAGGGAAAAGACACCAACGATATACCATTCACCACACCTCCCTCGTTTCCCCCCAAAAACACATTGCCTAGTACACATCACCACCGATCCAAAAAACCATGCTCCCATACACAACCATAACAGCCGCTGAAACAGCCTTAAACCGACCATTAACAACCTTGGAAACATTATGGTTTAACTACACATCCACTAAATCTGATTACTTTCTTTACTGTCACAACATTTTATTCTTGTTTCTTGTCTTCACTCTTGTCCCTCTTTTCTACATTTTTACTGAGTTTTTATTTGACAAATTTGTTAAAGGTTATAAGATTCAACCCAAGGTTAAGTATACTTTTGCTGATAATTTTAAGTGTTATTTTGATGTCATGAAGATGTTTGTTTTGGTTATTGGCCCTCTTCAGCTTGTGTCTTATCCTTCTATTAAAGTAAGTTCTTTTTTCTTTTCTTTTTTTGTTATTGATTTTGGGGGTGTTTGGGTTAAGCTTATTTTTGCAGCTTATGTGCAAAAACAAGCTAATCCAAACACCCCAAATCAATAAACAAAAAAGAAAAGGAAGAAAAGAACTTCTTTATGAAGGATAAGACACATAGCTGAAGAGGGCCAATAACCAAAAAAAACATCTTCTGTGACATCAAATAACACTTAAAATTATCAGCCAAAAGTATAATTAACTTGGTTGAATCTTATACTTACCAAATTTGTCAAATAAAAACTCAGTAAAAATGTAGAAAAGAGGGACAAGAGTGAAGACAAGAAACAAGAATAAAATGTTGTGACAGTAAAGAAAGTAATCAGATTTAGTGGATGTGTAGTTAAACCATAATGTTTCCAAGGTTGTTAATGGTCGGTTTAAGGCTGTTTCAGCGGCTGTTATGGTTGTGTATGGGAGCATGGTTTTTTGGATCGGTGGTGATGTGTACTAGGCAATGTGTTTTTGGGGGGAAACGAGGGAGGTGTGGTGAATGGTATATCGTTGGTGTCTTTTCCCTTGTGTTTGGTACTTTGGTCGAGTTAAGGTTTATCGAAGTAAGGTGGTTTTTGTTTGTTCACAAATGAGTATTTTAAAACGCGGTAAAAAAATTGAGTCTAAGACTGTTGTTTTTTTTTCTCATGTTATTTAGAGCATGTAAAAGTGTTAAAAGCGTTTGTTTTTTTTCAGATGGGGCAATAAGAGTCGTAAGCTTCTTATTGAACTAGATGTGTAAGGGGTGTCTTAACACTTTTTAATGTCTTTTTCTTCTTACTTTTTTTTTATTATTTTCTACTTTGCTATTTTATTTTTATTTTAGTGTTTTTTTTTATTTCTTGATTTTTTTTTTCACTTTTATCTTTTGTATTAAAATTATTAAATAGAATAATTGCATATGTTTTGTTAGATAAAGAGTATATAAGATGATATGTCTCGATTCATATATTGTTCAAATTGAAGGCTACGGTTTTGGACTCATACATCTCAATTCTAACGCGACTCTTTTAGTTAATCGTTTTAAAAGTTCAATTCAAACTCTGACACGTTTAATTTTTGTCGAATAAACATGAGATTGCATGTTTTGTTTAAAATACTTTTAACTTTTAAATGATTATATTATAAAATTTGTTTTTTTATTTAATAAAGTTCATTTCTTGTACGAATGCAATCGTTTTATATTTAAACTGTAAAAAATATAGTTTGACACATTTATACATTTTTACCAAAACAAACAGTTTTATTTCATTCAGATTCAGATTTCTCAACCACTTATTCAGATTAAGATGGAAATCAGATTCAGATTTTTCTACCGAATATTTAGATTCAGATGTGCGAATCAGATTAAGATTTAGAGCCTCTTAATAAACAAATAACACCTAATACTAGTGTCAAACATCTCCTAACTTGCGTCAAACTAATAACAAACAACTTCATCATCGTCACATCAGTTTTTCTCTTCGCAACCAAAATCACCACCAACATAGTGTAATAAGGCATCGTCACATCAGTTTTTCTCGTCGCAACCAAAATCACCACCGAAATAGTGTAATAAGACAAACAACTCCACCACCATAATATACTCTAGTTAAACACAAATATACCTCACAAAAACAAAATATCATATTCTTACCGAATGTGGGTCGATTACCCTCAACTCAAACCAACGATTACGTACCATAAGTAAACTGTAATTAACTAACATCATCGTATGGATATATGGTTGTATGTGATCTATTATAATAGTTTTGTTTGTTTTATGCTGTTTTGAATTGATTTTGGGTGTGATTGTAATTTTTTGAATTTGTGCTTTTAGTTTTCTTAAAAGAAAAATGAAAATTCATAACAGAGTTTAGAGATTGTTTTGTTTAAAAAGCAAGTATAGATGTTGAAGATGAACTTGCATTAAATGACAAGAGTACCTTTACTTGCAGAGACTTAACGAAGAAACACTAACGGATGTTTGGTCAAAGGACCACTCTATTGTAAATCGACAAATACAGGAACGACCAGTGTAATTTTTAAAGTTATATAACGAATGTCATTCTCACGGATTATGGAAAGTCCGTTTAGCATGCTCATTTCACTGAAGATCCAAACGATGCGGTATACCTCAAAAGGCAGGGTAAGGGGGAAGAAGGTAAAGAATTTCAATACACATTCCCTTCCTTACCTTAAGGGGTGGTGAGCAGAAGTGAAGGCGGCCCTCGTTAAGACGACCTGTCTGGGTTTGTGTTCCCGGCCGGGGGTAACGATGTAATTTGTTGCTCAAATCATCGACTAAATAAGAGCTTTAAAACCTTGTTTTAAAGAGGCCCATGTGGGGTACCCTTCAGAGGTTGAAAAAAGACAAAAATGTGTAAACCATAAGGACGATTTATAAGCTTAAAGCGTGATTGTTAGTTAATAAAGCCGGCCCGCTTGTGTCGGCCCATTAGCCCGTCTAGCATTAGGGCATCCTTTATTTATTTTGTGTATTTATACATTGCTTTTTCTTTGTTACAGATTTAATTTCATCAAGTAATCAATTTAGTCAATTTCGGTTCATTAGTTTTTACATGGTATCATGAGCTAGGTACAATGTCATTATATATTGTCTATTTCCTTTCGGTCATCAACTAACTGTTTGTGGATCGGGAGGATCTAGTTTATTTGTTAGTCGTTGTTGTTTAAAAGATCTGTTTGAATTGATTGTTTGTTTGAAAAAAAAGAAAGAAAAAGAAAAAAAAAACAAATGTTCTTTCTTATCGAAAAGTTTTGATTGCATGTTGTTTGTTTATTGATTTTAAAGGATCATATAACCATGATGATCGGTGGCGATTAATTCTGTTGGTGCACATGGTTAGTTCGGTTATAAAAAAATTGTTCGGATCACTTAGTTTTGGTTAGTTTTAGATTTTGGATCTTGCTCTTTTTTGTGGTTAATGTTGTCGTAAGCTTGTATTGGTTATTGTGTTTACTGATATGAAGAATTTTGAGGATCCCATTTTCTAGTATCGTTCGACGATTGTTCGTTAGTGGATCTATTAGCATTTGAGTTGTATTAGTATTAATATTGCGTATCAGTAATATTATTGGTGTTGGTGTTTTGGTAATGGGTATTTGGTTCATTGAGATACAAGTATTGGTATCGGTATTTGGTATTTGCAAGGGTTGATTGGTATTGAATTTGGTTCTAATATCGAATGGTTCGGTTGCCGGGTATATTGTTGGGATGGTTCCGCCTGCATGCATCCGTCTGCTCTGTCTGCCTGAATCTGGATCTGCTGTCTGAATTTGCTGTTTGGCTGCTGTCTGCATGAATCTGCTGCTGCTCTGTCTGCTGTCTGCCTGATCTGCTCTCGTTCATCTTCGTGTTTTTGTAATTCTGTTCTATGCATCTGTCTGAATCTGATGCTGCTCTGTCAGCTGTCTTACGATCGCTCTCGTTCATCTCCAGTGTTTTTGTAATTCTGTTTTCTACACCTGTTCTGAATCTGCTGTCTGCCTGTCTACTGTTGTTACTGCTGTCTGTCTGCTTTTTTTCAATTTTCGGAGTTTTCTTGTCAAACTCTTCAAGTAGCATTGTGTGTTTGGGGGGTGGTGTTAGTTAATAAAGTCGGCCGTTGTGTCGGCCCTTAGCTGTCTAGCATTTAGGGCATTCCTTTATTTATTTTGTGTTGTATTTATACATTGTATGTAAAGGATTTCATTCCATTAAGTAATACAATTTAGTCCTATTTTGGATTCATTTCTTAACGTGATTGACATATATATTTAATTATCAGAAGTTTCGAATGTTCTGTGTATTACTAGCACTCAGTGGAGGAGGCCTTGCGACGTGTACGTTATCATAATCAGAGTTATAATCAACCCATTACTGCTTTTCCTGTACAACAATAAAAAAAAGGCCTTTTCAGGGGTTTAATATAACACAAATATTGTTTATTTGGAATTTTTACATACTATTGAACATATGAGGTTGAAATTTATGAAATGTAAGATTAATAGAGTATACATCAAATCCATGATTCAAATAAAATTGCTAATAATTATGTAATGTGAGTTGTAACATTGAATCAATAATAGTAACACGTGTGGACAATCAAAATAAATGTTGCATCTATAAGCTTAATGTGTATCACAAAGAAATTTGTATCGAAAAAATTTGAGCAGGTAAGAATGTCATAATGAAATTGATTATACTTGGAGATCTCATCATTGACGGGATGCCTCGATCTGTTATCTAATGTACAAGATATTATGTACGGTTGCAGTAAAATCGCCTACTTGTATGTTACAAAGCTTTCGCGTGAAAGCAAGGGTCGATGCGCTTGAGCGAGAATAAGTTTCTTTATAATGTTTTGCTTGTTCCTAAAATGCAGTGCACCCTTATTGCTATAAGACCTTTGATGAAAGATTTAATTTTTATGTCACTTTTATTGATGGAAAATGTTTAATACATGACCGTGTTATGAGGACGATGATTGGAATATGGGCGAGGAACATTGACGAGGTCTTTCTCTTTAGAATAAGTGGAGCAAGGCTTATGAAATCGGGCTTAAAGTAGATGACAATTTTAAACTTTGGCATCGTTAGACTAAGACATCCATTCAGAAAACCAAGAATTATTATTCTTTGAAGTTAAAAAATTAGTATTAGAATTGTTGTGAAAAACATTGCGATGTATTTTAAGGCAACACAACTCGTGAAGTTATTTCTTACTTGTGTTAATGGTGTTGATTTTGTTTTTGAATTGCATACTTGTGATCTTTTGGACATATAGAAAACTCCCACCTTCATGTGGTCCGTATTATTTTTTTAATATTATTGTCGATGATTTCTCAAGAGCTGTTTGGATTTATTTACTAGCTGATAAACGTGAAGTTGAGAAAGCCTTGCATAATTTTTTTGCTATGACGGAGAAACAATTTGGAAAACAAGTCAAAATTGTTCGAAGCGATAATGGAACTGAGTATTTTCGTCTCAAACTTTATTTTAAAGAAGCGAAATTCTTTTTCAAACGTCATGTGTTGGCAGTCCCTAACAAAACGACAGAGTTGAAAGGAAGCATCGTCATATGTTAAATGTTGCAAGAGCTTTGCGTTTTCAAGCTTGTTTGCCAATTAGTTTTGGGGGAAGTCTGTTTTAACGGCTGGGTTTCTCATAAATAGGACTTCTACTAAACTACTTAATCGGAAATCACCCTATGAATTCTTATTTTGCAAACCACCTCCATATAAACAATTACGTGTTTTTGGATGTCTTTGTTACGCACATTGACAAGTGTGTGACAAAGATAAATTTGGGGAGAGAAGTAGGATGTGTACTTTTGTTAGGTATCCGTACGTGAAAGAAAGGATGGAGAGTATATGACATCGAGAATGACGAATATTTTATTTCACGGGATGTCGTGTTCCGTGAAGGTATTTTTCCTTATGCTAATTCAAGCAATCAAGCTGTGAATGGCATTTTACAACAAAATGATGATGATTCATATGGTGTTAGTCATGTATCAGAAGACAATGTTCCTTTGTCATACCAGAAGTTACACCTTCCTCCCCAAAAAATGTAGGAAAAAGGTGACTCGGTTGAAACAAACACTACAAATGAAACTAATATAGTTGCGCTTGTTGAGGAACCACAAGTTGATAATGGAAAAAGCGAACGCCAATAATCAAGAACATTAAGTAATGGTCGCATGGACGAATAAAAATATGGTAGAGGGAAAAGAACAAGTCAACCTTTGTTCTATTAGAGAATTTTGTGACTTATTTCGCTCGTTGCTCTAAAGAGGACGTTCTTATAAATCCTGTCTAATTTGTATACTCAGGTACACGTTGTCCTATTGCTAATTACTTGAATTGCGCTAACTTGTACTTTTCTTTCAAGTTTCATACTTTTTTTGTTGTTGTTACGAATTTTATTGCACCTACTTGCTATACTCAGAGTGTTAGATATTAGAAAATCCATGTAAAAGACTCTGTCACCCCGTGTAATGTCTAGCATAGGTTAGCTCGTAGTCTTAACATTAATCGTTTAATTACCGTATGACTTATGGTGTTGGGTCGGGTCTTTACCCACATGTTAGCCCACTCTATAGCCCACTTATGGGCATCAAACTCTTGTATTTATACCCCCTTTCCAGCCATGGGAAAGGGTTGGTTGTTCAATTTATCAAACACACACATAAGGTGTAGTTTCTCTCACTAGAAAATCATTTCTCTCTTATAAAATTTGGCCCAACACTCTAAATCATAGATTGTGTTATGATATCTAAGTATAATACAATTGGTATCAGAGCATATGGGATGTTTAGCTTGACTGGGTGTGCGTGTCTTGGTTAGATTTAAGATCAAAAGTTTGGTTTTTGAAGGTTTATAGTCTCATTCTTGACACTCTTTGATTCTCACGTTTGTGGTGTTAAAGTTTGTATTTTTATAGTTGTTATAGCCTTCTAAGATCAAGTTGTGCAAAAGAAACTAAGCAAAAACGTTCAAAAGGGCAATTTTTAGGTGTTTTTAGGTGAAAAAGTCATATTTTTCATCACTGCATTTTGTCTCTCTGGTAAAATTCTTCATTGCGTTTTGCCTCTTGCGTTTTGTCAGAGAAAGGACACTGCGCTTTGTCGTTTTGTGAAGGACAAAAGTACTGCGTTTTATCTTATGAGGACTGCCGTTTTGACTATGGTTTTTGTCTCTGCGTTTGTCTCCAAGATCCTGCGTTTTTTTGTCAATGCTGGTTTTTTGTCTTAAGTTCACTGCGTTTTGGTCACTGCGTTTTGTCTGACTTCACTGCGTTTTGTGTCCTACGGTTTGTCTATAACAGGTTGAGATTTGTCTCTGCGTTTTGCCTAATTGAAGACCCATATTGCGTTTTGCCTAGGAGAGACTCTGTCCATTTCATTTCTTAATTGCGTTTTTGTCTCAAGGACTTGATGCCGAGATTTGTTAAGTCATTCATTGCGTTTTGTCTCCACAAATTTGAGATTTGTTTAAGGATCTTCACTGAGATTTGTCTATGCTTTTTACCTAAAGTCTTTATTATCTACTTTTGTTGAATCATTTCAACCAAAACCCAAATCATAAATTAAACAACATATTCACCAGCTAACAACAATCATACTTTTAACATACAATTCTAATCATTGTTGTTCAACTTAATCATTTCACATCAATTAAGATGGCTAATCTTTCGGAAGACATTCAATATGCCGGCTCAGATACCCGACCACCTATGCTTGATAGGACTGACTTTGCATCTTGGCAACAACGAATTCGACTGTATTGTCGGGGTAAAGAGAATGGGGTAAACATATTGAAGTCAATTGATGAAGGACCATTTTAGATGGGAAAATTTCAGGAAACTCTTGCAGAAGGAAATGAAGGTGCCTTACATCTAGGTCCAGAACGACCTCGTGTCTATTCTGACCTGTCACCTGAAGATAAGGATAGGTACAATGCTGACATTCGGGCAACAAACATCCTACTTCAAGGGTTGCCAAAAGATATCTACTCTCTTATCAATCATTACACTGATGCAAAGGACATATGGGACAATGTGAAGATGCTCCTGGAAGGTTCGGAATTACAATAGAAAGACCTGAGGAATTCTCAAATGTATGATGATCTTCGAACAATTTTTTCAGCACAAATGGAGAGGACTATTGCGATGATTACTATGTCCGGTTTGCCAAACTCATCAACGACATGCGTAACATCAAGATGACCATGTCCAGAATGCAGTTGAATTCTAAGTTTGTTAACAACATGTTGCCGGAATGGGGTAGATTTGTAACAGCAGTGAAACTCAACAAAGGCTTGAGGGACTCCAACTATGATCAACTGTATGCTTATCTAAAGCAGCACGAGGCACATGCCAATGAGAACAAAATGATGTTGGACCGATTCACTCAACACACAGTTGATCCTCTCGCCTTGATGTCTAATGTTGCACCTCAGCAGTATAATTCACAATCATCCACAAATCCATCATCCACATATGTTCCACCACACTTTGCTGACAACTCTCAACTTGATTCGGGACTCTCTCCAACGGACACTTTATTGATTATTTAAAACCAACACTACTTGCCTCTTCTCACCTTAACAATACAAATCATTCCTTTCAAAATAAACAATCAAACTCAAAACTTCATTCAATCCTACGGAACCAAGCCACATTTCAAGGACGACAGGGTTGTGGTTCAGAATGTTCAGGGTCGACAGAATAGAGGACATGGTAACAATGCACGTGGTGCAAGGTACAATGGTTATGGGGGAGCTCTGAACAGAGTCAGGAATGCTAATCCAGGTCAAGCAAGGCAGGTTAAGTGCTACAACTGCAACGGTATAGGCCACATAGCAAGGAACTGCACTCAGCCCAAGCGACCACAGAACTCCGAATACTTCAAAGACAAGATGTTACTGATGCAAGCTCAGGAGAATGGGGTGGCATTAGATGAAGAACAGTTACTATTTCTTTCAGGTGGAATGGACCAACGCCGTGATGAAGAGATTTGTGGTTGAGCAACTGTTTCAGGATTTAGCACTCATGTTGATAATTTGTTTCAAGCTGATGACTGTAAATTACTTTTGATTCTTGTTGTTGATGAGGCTCCACGGTACAAAACTTTTCATGGCTAATCGATCATCTGAAGATCATGGGTTGATGAAAGCTGGTTCATCGTTGATTCAGACAGAAATTCTATCTAGGTACACGGTCCATGATCAATATCAGGTTGATGTTTGTGAACATCATGAAGAACACGAGATGCATGACGATGTACAACCAATCTACGTTGTTGACTCACATGTCGATTATAACGATGATAGTAATATGATTCCGTAATGATCAGTATGTAAAGGACAAGTCGCGTGGAAGTTGTACAAAGCATGTATTTTCTGTTCCAAATTGATGCTACATGATGATATATAATGATATGTAGAACCTCATGCCCAATCTATCTACTAAAAAACAACACGAAACAACAATTTTGATAATTCACTAACAGCTGAACTTGCTACATATAAGAAACAAGTTGAACTGTATGAGAGACGGGCCAAGTTTGAATTAACTGGAAATTTCTATGAAAGTGAATAAGATTGATGAACAATAAGAATAGTTTATCACTGACCGCTTATTTTAAGGAAGAGGAAAAATTTGAAAAGGAACTTCATTCTGTATCAAATTTCAACTTTGCTCTCTACCATCAACCATAACAAGTCAATGGTAAGAAGAAGTTTAACGTCTTTGAAAAAAGATTTGAAAAAGAAGAAAACCAGTACTTGAAAGAATTTTTGGACATGAAAGCTTTAAAGAAAGGTCTGAGGATTAAATTATACAACAAGACCTGTCTCTTCAACAGTTCACATGTTGTGTAAACCAAATAGCCCTATTATGATGAGATGAAATAAGGTAGCTATTGGTTAAATAGAACCTTTATGCCTCACTCGGTGCAAAGCAGGCTCAGCCTGCTATATATAATGGTCTTGTAAAAATTATCAAAACCAATCATGGTTCAGGACCATAGTGCACATTTCAGAGGATTCCCTTAGAGATAGTGAAATCACTATGGTAGAAAATGAATAACAAAATGAAAGACCAGTGTGTATGCAAAGAAAGTTTAAGATAACACCACCTCTGAATTCCGAAGAGAATTTTTTGGCAACTTTCACCTCAGAAAACAATTGACCCTGAGCAATATTTTTGTTCTCAAGATCTTATCAAAATGAAAGCCGAGGCTCTCAAAACGCATGCCACAGCCTCAAGGCTAATCAAAGCGTGATGGTGATTATCTTCAATTACACTGCAACGCTTTTGTTATAAGGGTGCTCTCCAACAAAGAGTCAAGTAACAATTAACATTTTTTGCACTATACTACTCTTTTCGGACTTGAAAAAACTGTTAACAAGAGAATCACACCAACGGGGGCTCACGAAGGGGAAAGTGGTTTTGAACAAACCAAGGCATTTTATATCACCGGGGTCATTTATTTTACAAAAAAACATTAAAGAAACATTTTGAGGGCATTCAAAAGGCTCCTATCTAAAGAAATTAAAGGATAAATCTAAAGAAATGAAAGATATTTTTGAAGAGTTGGAAGCTGAGGTTGACCAAAATGCCGTAGATAGGAAACATGATGAAATTGAACGGAAAAACCTTCTTATTGCTAATGATAATTTATATTGTTTGATTGCTTGTCTATGAAAGTGTTTTATGTGTGCTACGAATTCTGAGCTTAAAGTATTAGTTTGATGAAATGATGATGCCCTCACAAAGCCTTAAAGCCCGTGTCTGATCTTGTAGTTGAGCTTTCTAATTTAGTGATACGATTCAAATGTGATAAATCTATGATATAGTTTATAAAATGTTTTCCAATCTTGAGGTAAATCATTTAAATCTGCAGTTAAAATATCAAAATCTTAAAGAAAGATTTAGGAGAAAAACACGTCTCACCCGATCGCGTTATCGTTCCTGATTTTGACTCAGTTTTTTTGTAAATCGAAAGAGGGAAAGCCTAATTCAAGGAAAAGACAATGTGACATCAAAAAATTAAGTATGCAATCTCTTCAATTGAGAAGGAAACCCGTAGTGAAGCAGACCGTACATTTAATTTTAGGGCCTTAGATTTTCAGATCACTCAATTAACTAAAAAAGTCAATGTTCTTCAAGAACAAAATGAGTTTTTAGGGCAGAAAATGGAAAGATTAAGCAACATTACAAAGAATTGTATGATTCTATTAAGATCATGCATGCTAAACATCTAGAACAGACAACTACCCTATTAACTGAAAATGAGAGTCTAAAGGTCCAAATACAGAATAAGCTGTCATGTGTCACTAAGGATCATGTAAAACCAAAAGTTCTTGCACCAGGAAAGTATGCTATAGATGTTGAACCTATTCCCCCTCGTAATAGGAACAATAGGGAAGTGCATCTATATTATCTCAAACACCTTAAGGAAAGTGTGGAAACCCTTCGCGGGATTGTAGAAGAAGTTAAGGTTGAAAGACCATTAGATAGCTCACTTGCATCAGCTTGCCTTTACACCAAACACTCTCAAGAATTGTTAGAACATGTGATTGGCACTTGTCCAAAAGCATTAAATACACGAGATAACAAGCATGCTTCTACCTCTTTACCTAAGAAAAAGCAAGTCACTTTTGATAAACAATATGCAATGTCAAAAAGTAACACACACAAACCTGTAGAACAACTAAACTGTCAGAAGACTAATGTCCCTGTGCCTCCTTCTACAGGAGTAAACAGTTGCACTGACATTAGCAGATCACAGCCTAGGAGCAATACCAAGAAAAATAGGATCTTGCAGGCTAAGAGTGTCAACATGAAGAAAGTAGAAGAACACCCTATGACAATTACGTCTAGTCTGAAAATCACAAATCGTGTTGATTCTAGTATTAGCTCTAAACGTACTGTAATTAATTTAAATTCTCATTCTGTTTACCAAACATGTAACAAATGCTTAATTTCTGCAAATCATGATATGTGTGTGGTTACTTATTTGCACTCTATGAATGAATCCCCCTCTATTAAAAATGTTATACGTAAAGTTAATCAAGTTTAGAATTAATTACCTATATCACTAGTAGATTAACAAAGTGATGGATCTCTCCCACAGGTCAAAAGTGATCTTACCAACATTGGTTAGCAATGGAGGGCCCCACGGGAAAACTATTCACTTTAATATAGTCATATGTACCCTTTAATCTAGGTTTACTAAACAAAGTCTAACTTGTCTGAGCAAACTAAAAAGTTTAGTACATGTAAATCATATAGATAACTAAGCATTCTAATCATAAATCACTACCTATAATATACATACGTAAAAACTCAACAGTCTCTAAGCAGTTCTCGCTAGCCTTCCCACTTTACCTGAGAATTAGGCCATTGCTTGTGCTAACCAACAAGAACCCAACCAAACTTGGGGATCCACTTTTCTAAACTCCCCATCTTCGTTTGTTTTCAAATGAAGGTCGTACAGATTGTCCTTTAGTATTTGGACTCAGGTTGTTCAAAACATATGACGAGGGATCGCTCGCGGCTCAGGAATTTCGTGAAAAAGTTCATCGGGACGGTTAGGTTCGAGAATGACCACTTTGGTGCTGTCATGGGTTATGGAGACTACATTATTGGT
>BQNB010078282.1:0-30593 GCA_026074375.1 Tanacetum coccineum
ATAAGATGTGACTACATGGTTACATGCTAGATTCTGAATTCAATGGTTACTGAACTGTCAGATGCTTTTTTGTATGCACAGTCAGCATGTGAGTTATGGAAAGAAATTAGGGAAAGATATGGTCAAAGTAATGGTCTATTGGTTTATCAGTTAGAAAGGGAATTAAGCAAAATTTCTCAAGGTAATCTCTTAATTGCTTCTTATTTTAATAAGCTTAAGAAATGTTGGGATGAGTTGCAAAATCTTAATGGAATGCCTACCTGTAATTGTGGAAAAATAAGGGAATGGACATGTTTTGTTCTTAAGAAATTTGCTTTAAGATATAGTAATTCAAAGCTCATTCAATTTTTGATGAAATTGAATGATGAATATGAGTCAGTTAGGAGTTAGATTCTTGCTATGTATCCCTTTCCAACTGTTAACAAAGCTTACTATATTGTTTAGCAAATTAAGAAAAAAAAAGCAAGTAACTAATCATGTTTTTGAATCCACTGCCTTCTTTGCTAACATGAACAATAAGAATAACAATAGTGGAAGAAGGGAAATAATAAAAGAAACAAAAATAAGAACAAAGGAGAAACTAGTAGAAATGAAAATTCCTTCAAAAAAGTGTGCACTAATTGTGGTCAAGAGGGTCATCTGTTTGAACAGTGCTTTGAGAGGTTAGGCTACCCTGATTGGTACAAAGGGAAGAAAGCTAAGAAGAAAAACGGGTTGGTTGCACATGTTAATTCAGGGTTTGATGAGCATTTCAATGAAGAAAGTCCTTATGATACGGGGTATGAGAATGAAGTTGGACTGGGTCAAAATGGTCATGTGGATCAGAAATTGGTGGCTGCTGTTTGTCAGGAAATGATTAAAATGTTCAGAGGAAAAGGAGTAACAGAAAAGAAAGGAGCTGCAAGTTCATCACATGCAGGTATTGTGTCTTGTTTTACTGCATCCTTTGCCTTGTTTTGCCATCCTAACATGGACTTGTTGCTTGATTGGATAAGTGATACAGTGGCCTCAGGCCACATGTCCCCAAATCTAAATCTTTTCATTTCCACTAAATATCTCAAACAACCCATAATTGTGCACTTACCTGATGGGACATCTAAAACTGTGACCATTGTTGGTCAAGTTTAGTTAAACCCTTCCTTAATTCTCACAGATGTTTTTTATGTACCAGACTTTCAATTGAATTCACTCTCAGTTGGTAAACTTATTAAGACAAAACAACTTGCAGCACATTTTTATCCCAATGATGTCATGTTTTAGAACCTTACAACTAACCAAATTGTGGTTGTTGGCAAGGGATATAAGAATCTATACATCTGCTAACCAACCCTTGATCAAGCAACTTTTGATGCTCAAGTTTTCACTTTCTGCAAGACATATCAAAATGTCATTTTTGTTCCTTGTTTCAATAAAAATGCTTTTAGCAATTCTGTTACTAAGCATTCTATAGACCTTAGAACTTTTCATGAGAGGTTGGCTCAAACTTCTATATACAAACTTGTTCATATTCCTCCATACAAACATTTAGATGTGTCTTCTTTTTCCTGTGAATGTTGTCTGTTATCAAAGCATCATAGATTTCCCTTTCAAAGAAGTACTTCCATTGCTAATAATCCTTTTGATCTAATCCATGTAGACTTATAGGGACCCTATAAGCACCCTGCACAAAATGGATCTCATTACTTTTACACTATTATGGATGATCACACTAGAGCTACTTGGACTTATTTGGTTCATTCTAAGAATCAACTTTATGATTTGTTAGTCTCCTTTTTGGCCTATGTAGCTAATCACTTTTAGACCAATGTGAAAGTAATCAGGTCTGATAATGGCACAGGAATAGTCAATGTTGCTTGTAGTTCACTTTTTATGTCTAAGGGTATTTTGCATCAGAAGTCTATGGTCTATACACCACAGCAAAATGGAGTTGTAGAAAGAAAACATAGGCACCTTTTGGATACTGCTAGAGCTATCAGACTACATGCCAATTTACCAATCAAGTTTTGGGGAGATTGTGTTTTAGCAGCTACTTACTTGATTAACAAAATGCCAATGGAGATTTTGGAATGGAAGTCCCCCTATGAGAAACTGTTTGGTAAACCACCATTGTATGATCATTTGAGAGTCATAGGGTGTTTGTGTTATGTTGCAGTAACTACCCCACGTAAGGATAAATTTGATAATAAGGGAATTAAGTGTGTATTACTAGGATATCCTTTGAATCAGAAAGGTTACAAACTTATAATCTTGAGACAGAAGAAGTTTTTAACAGCAGGGATGTTGTTTTTAAGGGGAGTATTTTTCCTTTCAAGGACTACCAAAGCTGAGCCTTCATTGCCTACTTCTGTTTTTCCCACCTTTAGAGGTGAATTTCGTAATGAGAATTCCCCAAATCTTAATTCTCCTGATCCACATGCTGTTATCCCAAACACCCCTATTCTCCCAGAAACAAACAATGGTGATTCTGTTTCATCCACTTCATCAATTCCACATGATAAAAATCCCAATCCTTCTGAACGAGTTAGAAGATCAACAAGACAGGCAACAAGGCATGTTTGGTTAAAGGATTTTGTAGATCCTACTGTAACAAAATCTTGTCCTCATTATCCTTTTTTTGCTTCAACATAATTTGCTGGTGTTCCACAACACCACATTGATTTCTTAGCAAATGTTTTTGCTCATCCTGAACCAACTAGGTACAAACAAGCTATGCGACATCTTGGTTGGATACAAGCAATGAACAAAGAACTTGAGGCCTTGGAAAAGAACAATACCTGGACTTTCACTGAATTACCTTCTGGACACAAGGCTATCACTTCCAAATGGGTCTATAAGATAAAGTACAAACCTACAGGCACCATTGAAAGACTGAAAGCTAGACAAGTTGTCAGGGGTTTCAATCAAAAGGAAGGGCTTGATTATAAACACACATTCTCTCACTAAACTTTCCACTATTAGAGTCCTGATTGCCATTGCAACAACCAAACAATGGCCTTTACACCATCTAGATATCAACAATGCCTTCTTTCATGGGTATATTGATGAAGAAATATATATGCTTCCTTTAGAGGGTTATAACAAAGCCAAACCAGTACAAGTATGCAAGCTTAATAGATCACTATATGGCCTCAAACAAGCATCCAGGTAGTGGAATTAAGAGTTAACAAAGTTTTTGATTGAAAAAGGCTATGAGCAGTCTAAGCATGATTATTCTCTATTTGTCAAAGTTTAAGGGGATTCATTTACAACTGCTTTAGTCTATGTGGATGATATTTTGATCACAGGCAACTCTCCAACAGATATTGACAGGCCTAAGAAAGCACTTGATGATAAGTTCACCATCAAAGATCTTGGCTTAGCAAGATATTTTCTAGGCATTGAGATATGTAATACTCCCACTGGTACACATCTCAATCAAAGGAAGTACATTCTAGACTTACTTACAGATGTTGGTTTAGTTGCAGCAAAACCTAATCCTTCTCCCCTTCCTACTAATCTCAAACTGTCATTAGACAAAGTTGTGCCTCTTTCTGATCCACCTACTTATAGAAGATTAGTTGGTAGATTGCTTTATCTAAAACCAGACATATCTTATGTTGTACAACACCTTAGCCAGTTTGTCTCTTCTCCCAAAGATGTTCATCTACAAGGCTGCTATTTATCTTCTAAAGTTTCTTAAAGGAACTGCTTCAAAAGGCTTGTTTTATCATATTCAAACTCACTTAAAAGTTACAAGTTTTACTGATGCTGACTGGGCTTCCTGTTTAATGACAAGAAAATCACTCATAGGCTATTGCATATTTCTTGGTCATTCTTTGGTGTCCTGGAAAACTAAGAAGCAAGCTACAGTGAGCAGGTCCTCCACAGAAGCAGAGTATAGAAGCATGGCAACCACTAATTGTGAACTTTTGTGGCTTACTTTCCTTTTACAAGATCTTCATATACCACTCAATTTACCAAGAACTTTGTTTTGTGATAATAAGTCTGCTCAACAGTTAGCTACAAATCCTTGTTTTCATGATAGATCAAAGCACGTGGACATTGATTGTCATTTCACAAGAGAAAAAGTTCAAGATAGCTTTCTTCAAACTGCTTTCATTCCCTCACATCTACAACTAGCATACATTATGACAAAAGCTCTTAACAAGGTTCAACACTCATTTTTGGCGGACAAGTTAGGCCTTTCCAATGCTCCAACTTGAGGGGAGGATAAGAAGTATATGGACTTACTTATCACTACACAGAAACTACAAGGACTAGTTATGTAAATGTTTAAAAGTTTGTTAGATACTAGCCGTTAGTTAGTTAGAAGCTTGTCTCTTTGTATAAATACGAGTTCTGTACGTTTCATTTGTAACATGTTCACTCTCTAATGAATAACAAATCACTTACGCTCATACTTTTTTATATCCATGTATGTTGTTTTACTTATTTATGTTTTTGGTTTCATGGCATCACCGGTGCAATATTTATATTATCTTCAGTATGTTATGTAGCTTATATGTTTTCGGGCTACGTTTCATTTTCTGAAGTAGTTAAGCTTATAAAAAAGGGAGGTAACACAAATTTGACTTACTCATAAATAAAATGTAGACATAATACCTCTTCGTTTCCATCCTATTTAATGATAGCTTGAAGCCAGCAGTGTGGAGTTGCTGGATAGAATTTCCTAGTTAACATCACTACGCAGGAGTGCCAACACGTGGGCAGAGTTCCATTGTGACGCTCAAAAACCTGCCAAAAAAACATCTAAACTCGCATCATATAAGCTAAAGAAACAATGAGAATAGATAGACATGAAAAAATGTAACCGTCTTCAGCGTCATCCGCAAAACGAAGAACAGAATTAGGGTCACCACAAATACGACAATCCACAACCTAAAAGTATCAATCAAACAAACCGTCATAATCATAAGAGATCCAAAACAAAAGGAATCATTTTGATGATTTGGTTGGCGTATTTACATGCCCACAATTGATAAAGAGGGCAGCAAGCTGTTCTTCAGTAACCTACAATCATGTAATAACAAATAAGTAAAAAAGAATTAAACTTGGTTAGAAATATGCAAACTATGAAATGAAAGTCACCTTAATCAATATCAGAATCATGAACGGTTCTCCTAATGACATCTTCCCTTTGTGCCATATTAGTTCGGTTATTCATCCTTCGCTTACTATGATTAAAGTTCCTCTTGTTCTAACAACAAACATCACAAACATAAAACAATAAACATCACACATCTTTACAGAAACCAAACAAAACAAAAGAAAGTAAAATACCCTTCTTGGCGAAACGCCATTCATGTTAACAAAAGGGGTTTGGTTGGTTTGCATCAAGAAATCATTAACAACCGAGTAACCAAACGGAGCACCAGTAGGCGGTGGCGGCAAAAGTATCGGATTCAACCTATTAATACTATTATCATTATAAAAATTATTCAAAAGCGAAAGAGGCACAAATTCCTCAGCCATAGGATTCAATTTCAACAACATTTCGGCCACATCCCTCATTTATTTCTTAAAACCTGACACTTTAATTTTGAAAAAAATCCTAATCAAACACATCGGCCACCAGCCTAATGAAATGAATCCAGTCCAGAGTTTTCTTGTCGCCACATATCACCAACTTTAGTATATTGTATAATATAATATTAACTAGTTTCAAGGCCCGCCCGATGGGCGGCTAGCTTTAAGAATTATTAAAAATATAAAAGAATTGGTAGAGCGATTAATAGAAATATGTTCAAAGGAAAGATAAACCTTTTATCTCCATATACCCTATTCTCAAAGAAAAAAAAACACGAAATGAACCATGAGATTACTAAAAAGCAATAATTAAAAAGTATCAAGGTGAACTAAAATTTGAAATGCTACAAACTATAAAGATTTGTTCATCTGGTTAGCCATCCAAAAGAACTCCAACCCAGCTGTACCATCTCACTTCGTTTCAGTGTCTTCCCTTATATTATTATATGAATTTATGGTTCTAGCCTTTCAAGAACCAACATGCGAGAAAACCAAGGAGCGTCAATTCTACATCTTATTTCATGACATATATCATAATTTAGTTTATAGATGTTGGCATGTCTTTACGCTTCTCTCATGTTGTCTGCACTTCCAAATAAGTAACAGATTATAAATTACCTGAATTTGGTAAAGAAAATGATAACATATTCGAAATGCCATGAGGCAACATAGTTTTCTGACAATGTCAACTTAAAAATATTACTATAACAAATGGATAATATATAAGTTACAAAAGATTCATACTTGCGAGCAAATCGTGTTGATGTCTCACAAATGGTCAAGCGCTTCCATTCAATCTAATATGCAACATAAATGCTTAATGAATCAAATATACAACATGTTTGAGAATGCTTATTATAGTCTCGTCTTTTCCAGTGGGTATAACCCTTGAACTTTTTTTCAAGTTGTCTTTTGAACTTTTTTTCAAGTTGTCTTTCAGGTTTATCATCTCTATACTTCATTGTCGCTCCTGCAAATTAATAAACTACATGTTAAACAATCAAGTTCATAACTTACAAAGTTACAAATTATATTAATTATAGCCAAAATAAAAATTCTTCATAACAGATACAAATTAACCTTACCAAACCGGAAAGTACTTTTAGTATTATTGAATTAAGGTTATGCTTATTATAGTACTTTTATTATTATTAAACATACATGTATTCGGTGATTTTAATCTTTATTCACAACACAATAAAGACCATAGGGAAAACACTGTGTTTATGTCTATTATGGAGTATTATTAGGGACAGTTGCTAACACAAATGATACACTCGTACAACAAAATCGTCCCCACACCAGATATAGCTTCTTTATTACAAACCTTTTTTAAATCGATAATGTAAGAGTGACTACGTATTAGAATAACTATGTAATTTCTGAAAGAAAATCCAAAGAGGAAAGATGATGACTCGATTGAAAAGAAATACTTCATACATGTAAATGCTTACATGCAGGAATGCATCATATATTTAGGAGGCATATCTTAAATTAGGTAATGAAAAGAAACTTCCAAACCTGTTGTTCCTAAATGCTAACACCTAATCGCACACACTGCATGACTCTCGGATGAAAATACAACCTCCAACCTTCACCCATTTCAGAAGTCTTGCAGTGATATCTTCCACCTGTAATGGGATTAACAATTATATCATAGCTATGAATACCTTTACACATACACACTGATTAAAAAATTTTAAATTATAGAGGACCAGCCTTTTGAGGCATAGTTTCAGTGACAACCACCATAAGAATCAAGATATTTTCCTTTTCAAGACCATCAAGAACTTGTAAGCGAAAGTTGCGAGCAGCGCACTTTGAAATGAATGCAGCTGCTAATGTTTTCTCAGTTTTAGGCTGAACTGGAACCATTATATCATACTATGCCCACGAAAAATAACCATCACGAACATCTGAGGAGAGACTGGTAGTCATAATAATATTGTACCCTTTTCTGAATTATGATACATTGTCAGAAATGTATTTATATTCTTACAAAACAATTTTCAAATATATCATGTGAAAAAGGAATCTTATATTGAAACAATAAGCAGCAAGATAATCATACTAATATGAGAGCAGCTTTAAGATTGTAATAATAATAGCCTTTCAAGATGTCAAGAGATCAGTGACGATGCCTTTGGTATTGTTCTTCTTCAGCTTATTATGGGAGATCAGTGACAATGCCTTTGGTATTGATCTTCTTCAGTTATTATTATCTAATCCTAATCATGCCTCTTAAATTGCTATGATAACTTAACAAAACGCATATGCAAGCGCTCCTGAAGTACACAACACTCGCAAAATCAGCAAAGTACTCAAATTGTTAACAACATTGTTTGTGAGGGTTTTCATGAAGATCAAGATTACTCTTAAAAAAAATACTAAGCTTGCCTTCAGTAGCAACCAAACATTTCACAACAATATAAAACTACTGTGCTTATTCTAATAAACGGAAGCATATAATTAGCTGACTTCACCCTAAGGCCTGACTGATCAAATATGTACTATTGAATCTACCGCAAATTGCTTAATTTCAAGTCATTATTTATTAAAGAACTGATAAAAAAATATGTCGGTTGGCACTTGGTTGTAACCTAATACTTATTTCAAAGTAAAATAAGCACACACTCAGTTTTTTGCCAAATACATTATCACCTTAAAAACATCAGATAAGCACACATCCATGCCACTGTATTGGTATTGTTCCTTTCAGTGAGCACATTTAGCCATTAAAGAAAGTCCTAAACACCCTGAATTTGTGTTAAACGATGCCAAACTCAACTATTTAGTATTCAAAAATCAGTCCCAAACACCCCTGAGTCCGGCTATAAAGACAGTTCCAAACGCTATATAAAAAGTAAATTATTTTTTTTAAACAATCCCAAACACCCTTAAATTCAGCACGTCTCATGAAGCTAATAAGAACAAAGGTTGTGACAGTGTTAGGCCTTTTGGAATAGATGTTCTTATATTTAATATGATGCTGTAAATCAATAAACTGAAACCTTATAAATTTATGGCTAAAACAATAAACTGAATTTCTAAACTTACAAATCTAACGACTCAAAGTGGGTAAAACAACAAACTGGGTTTGAAGTCACAAAAAATATGTTTATAAAGAAGCGGGTCTACTGAACTCCTCCCCACATGTTTTCATAAGGGATATCTAATTTGTTTCATTTGGATCGTGTTTAATTCAAAAAAGATATCTAATCTGCTAATTATAAGAATAAAGTTAGGATATTTTTAACTCACCACATTGGTGCTTATGCATGGTGTTTTCAGCCATATATATAACTGCTTGCACAGATGTGAGTTCGAGTTTCCCATCTTCCTTTGTGATAGTGTCTTGTCACTCCCAAATACTCCTTTTGAGAATTCACTGCTCCTGAAAAACCAAACAATTATTGCTTGAAGTCACGTATATCTTCCATTTATAAACAATCGACTGCCAATAAGTTTCGAAACAGCAACTTCTTATAAATCACTGATATCATTTCCACCTTGGTGAAATTATAAAAATCCATACTTTACATATCTTAATTGCTTAAATACAAAATCATTCCCAAATCATAATTCTTATTACATCATAATTCTTATTACATATCCTTTAAAAATCGAGACTTAGATGAATATAATGTTTCAACATCAAAAAACTAAACGCACCTGCTTATGATCAATGATAAGATTCGTTTTGCTTGATTTTCGGTTTATGATAATAGGCAGCCCAAAATATTGATTTGATCAACATTTTTTGAATTGTTATATTGACAATTGAATTTGTTTTGATCTGGTTATGATTTGCCGGTTTGTTATAAGGAATTGAATCGACATTTTTTTTATAACGGATACGGAATTAGGTTTTTGTTTACAGGATATCTAATTTGGGGATAACTGGTTGGAAGGATGAATGTGTTATGGATAAGAAATAGGGTTTTTGTTTGATGGTTTTAATAATTTGGGGAAAAAATAACTGGTGTAATGTTTGATCTTTATGGAGAGTTATTGGGAGTTTATTTTTTGTTTAGAGCAGTGGTGCCGTTCGGCTCGTGTCGTTCTCAAAAAGTGATGCCACGTCAGCAAAATGCTGAACGGCACCAGAGAACTGAATGGCAACACATTTGCTGGGGCATCCGTTGGCATCACTTTCTGGTGCCGTTGGGAATTTTTTTTATTTATTTAATTAAAAAAATACCCAATATAACTAAAATTTAATTCATTAAATTAAAAAAACATTACATTAAATTAAAAAAAAACATTACATAGAAATTAAAAAAACAAGAAACAAAAGACATTGATTAAAAATGCTACATAAAGTTAACGGTGTCGACTAGTTTGATGGTGGTGGTGGTGGTGGTGGTGGATATGCCGCTCGGATTCGTGCATTTTGGGCGTTAATGATAACGGTGTCTGCCGGATCCATCTCGCGTATGTCGATTTGTAGCACTTTCATGTCCTCCGCAATCCTTTGAGATTGGATTAATTGCCTTCGCTCTTCGCTCTGTTGCTCGATCACTTGAATTTTTTCTTTGTGGTCTAACTCGTATTGTTCTTTCATGAATTCTTGATACATGATCGGGTTAGAACCGGAGCTAGTGGTCGAGTTAGAACCAGAACGTTGACTTTTAGCAAGTCGTTGTAACCCGGGTGGCCGAGGCAACACATCATCTCCAAAATGCTCCGGTTCTTCGTCGGTAACACGAAAACGATTCCTTCTTGCATTTGTCGATTCAGGGTTTTTCCACTTGTGCTTGCCTTTCAAAAAAATCCAAGCACTCTTGTGCTTCAGATCACAACCCGTGTGGGTTTTGTACAAAATTTCCACCCTCGTTATCCAATCTTCACCGTTCTCCCCACTATGTGCAAGCGTTTCCGACACCAATTGATTAAACTTTTGAACGCTTGCATTCATTGGAGTCCACTTTCACGTCAACATGTTCTTGGTACGCTCAATGAAGCCACGTCTCTTGGCTTTGACATTGTACACCTCGAGAATTTTATACCAAAACAAATCTTTTTGTTGATCACAACCCGTTTTTGGATCCTCGGAAATTTGAATGAAACTTTCCGCCAAAATCAACTCTTCGTCTTGGCTCCACACCATTCGAGCTCGTTTCTTGACTTCGACTTGTGTTTCTTTTTCTTTGTTTTTGGTCGCCTTCGACTTCAAACGCGGGCCACATCTCATCTTCTTCGACGTCAGGGTCGGGATCGGCTCCTCTTCGTTCTCGTTTTCGGTTTCATCGACTAAGTGGAAGGATTGTTGGTCGGATCGTGGTTGGGAAGCGGTGGCTTGGTTTGGTTGTTATTGTTGTTGAAATTGGCTAAATTGATTTTGCATTTTCCATTGATTAAATAGCGAAAGTTCTTCGGGATTAGCAAATGGGGTTTGGAAATTAGGATAGTAAGGCATTTGGTTGTATGAAGGTTGAGTGGAGGAGCCCGGATTGTTGTTCGGATTCGAAGACGACCCCGAAATTTGGTTGTTTGGGTCGGTTAGCATATCGGAGATCCAATTTGGGTTGACATTCATTTTTTGGAGAGAAAAATAAGAGAAGTAGAAAAGAGTGTGTTATAAAATATATTGGAAGTGTGTGTAAAGTATGAAATAATAAGGTGGTATTTATAGGATTTTTAAGGGGTAAAAATGAGATTTTTTGGGGTTTAAAATTCAAAAATGCACTCCCACTAACACACGGCTAATTTTTTTTTAAAAAAACAATTAAAAAAAGTAGAATGGCGTGGGCTGTTACGAACGGCGCCAGACCGAACAGCGCGAGCACCGGAGTCGTGCGCCGTTCGTTCGGCTCGCGCCGTTCTTTGGCACAACCGAATGGCACCACCGCTCCCCCAGCTCTTAAAGACAACTTTTATTAAGGGCCATGTGATGAGTTTAATTGACACGTGTCATTTTATTAGAGTTTTGGGAAGGATGGTTGATTTAGGATAGCTTGTTTTATATAGGGGAGGATAGTATTAACGAGAAAGAATGTTGCCCGCTTATTGCGGTGAGACTATTTTTATTTTCTTTTTAATATAATTGATAGTTGAATATTTGAGCATTGGTAAATGAGCGTGTACTCAATTCATGCATTCATTGTTTTTTAAATAAACTTTAGGGCATTTTTTAGAATTATCATGTAGGTTAAGGGTGTCTTTTGAAAGTTTTTTGTCTTTTTTTCTCTAAAAATATATACTAACATTCAAATATTTTTTATAATATCGTCCACACGTCTTAAGCATATTAATATTGGGCTTCTTTTGTTCGTAATCCAGAGACCTTTACGTCGGTATATTTTTCATTAAAAAAATTGATACGCATTTATTAGATATTCAATAAATAAAGTGTGTTATATAAGAAAGTCCAAAAAGTTAACTTCAACATTTTTTATAATATGGTATGCACATCTGAATCATATCGTTGGACTCGTTTTGTTCGTAATCCTGAGACCTCTATGTTAGTATATTTTTCATCTAAAAAACCGCTACGTATTTGCTAGATATTTGATAAATAAAGTTTGTTATAGTATATAAAAAATCGTAAATAGTAAAAATTTGAGGGTTTTTTTTTTAAATTTCTTTTTTTAATAATTTTTTTTAACTTGGGCCTTGGCAAAAGTTTTCTAGCGACATAGACAAACAAAAACATACATGATGGATCTAGAGCAAGCAATGGTAAAATGTTCCTGAATAAAGAAGATACTAACAAATAGTATAACACATTAAGGGGGGAAATATTTTGATTAGTTTATTTTACAGGCTTATTGGCTAATTGAAATTTGGAAAAGTGGATAAGCTAGTTTCTTCGGCTTATCAACTTAAACTATTAGCTTATTTAAGTCTCAAAGTGGAATAAGCTAGTATAAGCTCCCCTAACACGTCAACATATCAAACCTAAGCTAACCACATTAGAATCTTACACCTGTCGAAAGCATTCTTACAATGAAATTTATCAATTTTGAATTTTTATCGACCAAACATGTTATAAGATAAGATTGTTTTGGCAAAATCACTCTAAAATGATGTAATTCTTTTACTCCCTCTGTCCTAATTTATTAGTCCACTTTTGACTTTTTGAAATTTTTCTTTATAAACTTTGACCTTATTTAGTTATTTTTGTGTTATATAATACTTGATGCAAAATATATGAATGAATTGAGTTTTAAATGTATTTTCATTGGATATAATTTCATCAAGTATTATATAACACAAACAAAAATATCTTTGGTCAAAGTTAGAACATAAAGACTTCAAAAAGTCAAAAGTGGACTAATAAATTGGGACAGAGGGAGTAATATATAAAAGATTAAGGGTGTTTTCGGTTAATTTTTTTCCTGGGTAAAACCGAGAACCAAACCAAACCGAATTCAAATTAGATTAAACCGAACCGAAAACCCATAACCGAAAATCGAACCGAATAAGCCGAATTATATAATTATTTATACATTTATTTGTAATTTTGTATAGATTTTTAGAACTAAAAAAATTTCAAGCTTAAAAATGTTATATTTATACTAAAAAAGAGTTTTAGTATCTTTTTTATTTAAATATATAAAAAATATATATTTATCTCAATTCGGTTTTTGGTTTAGATTGCCAAGACCATGACCGAACCAAAAACCGAATATTTAATTCGATTTCAGTTTTCAATTTATTTAGGTATTACCCGAACAATGAACACCATTAATTTGAATTTAGTAAGAAAAAACATAAAGTCAAACCGACAGAACCCAATGAACAAGTGTAGAAATCAGTTTCTCCAAGTTCAGCTTACAACTGACCCAAGAATACAATAATATCTATCTTGGGCCCAAATGAATACATTCACTAGTCCATGTGAAGAGTTCAGTTAAAAGAGTGTTTTCAACCCAAGTTTTATTCAAAAACTGAGTTTTTTTGTTACCCGTGCGTTGCCGCGGGACCAAGTAAAATTGTTACTCGCATAAGTGACGATAAATTTTGCAAAAACATATCCTCGCCATTTAGAAAATATAAAATTTAACATTTGCTGTTGTAAATATAAAGCATTACACATGTGTGAGTTTCTACCAGATACAAAAATAACTACATGTCTACGAACTATAAGTTACCCTTGTCTCCTTCAGTTGTTGGCTTTGCACCATCAAATTAACTTGAAATGTGTTGGCTGCAACCTCCACATCATGCTACAACAAACAATCAAGGTAAAAACATGCTAGAGTTCACATCAATGGTCATGTGAATCCTTAATAGTCATAAACTAAAACAAATTGAATCAAGCACAAACTCCATATACATAAAGTAACTCATACCTGATAGTGTACTCCTCGCCCTGTATCCTGGTTCGGTATTGATCTTATCGGCAGAAAGACCCTCACTCCAATCTAAAGCTTTTCATTTGGGGCATGAAGAATTCATTAAGAGGCAAACTATTTCACATGAAAAGTAAAGCATAAGCCGCTCCTATCATAATGGCATATGCTGACCTATGGTATTGAAGCTGTGTTTCGCAGCTCCTTGGTCTTGCTCAGTTTCAGACCCGTAAAAATGTGATATACCTTTTCCTTCATTTGACCTAACACAAAAACTGAAGCATATGAAATAAAAAACATTACTTGTGAGAATCGTCAAAATGAAAGCGTCTTCTTGAAGCGTCACAAACGGGGCGAGCCATTATGGTTTAGTTTTCATATGCTCTTAATTTCCAAAAGACGAATAATGAATCGTCAATATGAAAGCGTCAATATAAGATCTCCATCCATATATCAGGGGTGCTTGAGGTTGCACTCATTGCAGCATCACTGTTGTTGTCCGTATCTTCAATCGCTATAGGTGACCACGCTGCCAAAATGTTAACTCCTAGTGCAGTTATATCCGGCTACATTCAAATTTACAGCCATAACCTATTAGGATTCGAGTTTCAGTTGCTAAAGGTTAAAACTAATAAAGGTGAAAAAAGTTAACTACTTTTAATATATCCGGGGTTATAGTGTTGGGTCCCTTGAAGGAAAAGATCACCATTGCTGGCGCTGATTTTGATGGAAAATTTAGTAGAGGCTTATGGGTTTACGGTTAAGCATGTATATAAGCAGAGAGCTATGTGTCATGAACTTTGAACAACAAACATATGAAGTAATTCCACTGTCCCAATTTCCACTTGTTTTCAACTTTAGAAACGATAACTTTATTCTTTGCCTGTTCTTATTTTATTAACCAAGATTAGTAGAGAGCTATGTCTCATGAACCAATTTTCAAAGGATTCATACGCCTAATGCAACACAGTATATATTTTGTTGAATGTAAAAAGTAGTTATTGTTATTTGTAAAAAGTAAAAAAGTAAAAAGTTCTAAATAAATAACCCATTGCTCTTATTCTTTATGCATTGGAATAACATTGATTTTTATATATTTTGTTGAATGTAAGAAGCTCTACATCGAACTTCTGGTCACTCAATATTGAGTAGCATGAAACGTTCCACTCGTTGGTGCAGAAATAGTAATACGTTTTCGTTTAGTTATTAACTTTTAAATTATATGGAGTTGCATATATAGAGAAGAAATTTTGTGAAATTTCAGAAAATCAAAGGATTAGATTTATAAATACGTACAGAGTAAAAGAATTTTGTTATAATGAAGTTTGAGCTGGTTTTGTGTGGCTGATACAAGTTTGAGCTGACTTGAATTTCAAGGTTTAGCGAAATAAACTGATTCTCAAGTGCACAAATAATCGTGTCCTTGTGATTCAAACATAGTTTTAGTTCTTGCTTGACAAATACATACAGTGGACTCAGACCGCCAAAATAGAAACAACTAAAGTACAATAACAACATATTTGGCCATAACATCAGGCTAATTCTGAAGTTGACTTCAACAAATATACCTTTTGACACATATAAACCAGCAATCCATCATGTTCAAGAAGCCAACCCGACCAAAAGCCTATAACTAAGTTACCTGTTATCACTTTCCGGGCGCTGCAGTAATAAACATCACCACTATAAAAATATGTTGCTCAAGTAATTCACCAATGTAGAACTAGGTAAGTAACAAAATTGCAGTAGACAACCTTGAAACTTTTATGGCTTTCAGGTCATTGATTACTAAAGAATCTGAAGTGAATAAAACCGCTTATAAAGTTCAGCACCGTTTGGTTATCAAATTCTGTAGAAAATAGCCAAGAATTTTGCAAAAAATGCCGCTCCAAACAGTACATAACTCAGGCAACCAAACAGCCCATAAAAATGTAATCTGTTTATATTTTGTAAAAACAATTTTCTAGACAGAATTTAATGAAACGAGGTCTTAGGACATAATATGCCACAACAGTTTCAAGGGCCTGTTTGGACAGGTTCCATTTAAGGCCAATAATATGCCACAAACGAGGTGTTATAAACTTCAGGACTGTTTTATTATCAAATTCTGCAGAAAATGATCAAGAATTTTGCACCAAAGACCGCTCCAAACAGTACAAAACTCAGCCTACCAATAACCTTTTAATTTTTTTTTATCAAAGATAGTTTTAATGCACAAAATTATCAGCAATTAAACAGCCAAAAAATTCAAAGATCTTCAATTAGCCAAAAACATTGCTGAACAAAAAAGCTTCAAAGAATTTATTAAACAACTTTAAAAAGTTCATATTACCTGAAATATAATCATTCCCATAAAAAACTACCCATTTCGCCATTCTTAGATTTCCATAAAACTTTATCTTGCCTATCTCTAAATAGCAAAGGAGGGGGAAGATGAGCAAGAAAAAGGAAATTTAATATACCAAATTGCAGGCCGCTTCCATTCACCATTTTCAACCACATCAGCTACCTTGCAAGACAAAGAAAAACCAGCTTCATAAATATCCCTTAGATATAAACTTGCATAATAGACCAATGAAGACCCAATTATCAAACCAGACAGAAGTCGAAGTTCCATCACCCAATCTATGAACAATATTGTCTCTCATCAAGTTATGAGTCTGCAAAATTTCTTCCAACTCCAACATACATCATTAAGCTCAGGCACATCCAAAAAGTTCCTCACCATTCTCCTATCTTTCAGCCTATATCTAGAAACTCATTTAATTCCAAGTATATAAGGACTTAATACCAAGACCACCATGACTTTTATGACAGCAAACATCAGACCATTTAACTTTAGCACTTTCTTTTTGAAGATCTCCATGAGACCCCTCATCCATCTCATAAATCACAGATTTAGGCAACATAAACATTGAAGACCAGTACACTTAAATAGAACTCAGAACAGACAGTTCGTCAACAGGAGCCTACCAGCAAATGACAATGCCTTATTCTTCCAGTTCAATAATCTCTTCTTAACATTATCCACTAAACAGCCTGGTAGATAATCACGGAACACCTAAATATCTAACAGGAAGGGTTCCAGCATCAAAAGGCATAACACGATAAATAGCAGCTTTGACTTTAGCTTTCACATTCCCAAAAAAAAGTGGAACATTTCCTCAGATTAGGAATTAATCCAGAAACGCCACTGAACTCATCTAACGCTTTCTTAAGAACAGAAGCAGAGTGATGATCAGCAAAATATTACTTGGGATTTGTATAAGAACTGGAACAGAGGAGGGAATCTGAACTTATTATAAATATATATAACCAGATATTCAGTTTACATGGAAAAACCTATAGCAATAACTTAGTACAAATGAGCCATTATTATAACTACTAAAAGTACTGTTATGGTTAATCTTGGTGTTACTGCTTTTTCTCCGCCAGATGTGGCATTGAGTCTGTATAAGACAAGCGGACTGTGGACTTTATGCACACCATCCGTCCACACCAATGACGCTCGTCTCGTTGTCAGCGGCTTCATTCTTTTACCCCTAACAGTCACCACAAAGCTCAAGTTTTCATTTAATGCCGTGAACTGCAGAGTGCTAGGCTCGACAGTGATACGCAAATCTGTAACGGTCCTGGGAATGGACACCACAAATGATTGCTTGTCCACTAGAGCTGCCATAGAGGGGTAATTGATCTCTCTATCACTAGGGAAACTAGCATTTGTGGCTGTCAAGCTTTGATACTCCTCAACTGGTGTTTCATACACTAGGCCAGGATCTGTTGCCATTAGAGCGTTGATATGCCCAGAGCCATAAGCAAATTCAGCTTCTGGGTGGAGGCCATCAAAGAATTTCCAAGCTACAACACATTAAAACAAGAAGGAATGAGATGACCTTTGATTTTTTCTTTAATTTAGTCATATATTTTATAAAAGATTAAGATAAGATATTTACCAGTCGTCATTAGAGCTGATTTTATTGCTGAGGGAGACCAACCGGGGTGAAATGACTTCACATATGCAGCAGCAGCAGTAACATGGGGGGTCGCCATTGATGTCCCAGATAGTATGTTGTACTCCACAGACCTATTGTCGATAGGATAACCAGATGGTGCTGCCTTAGGTGAAAACGCAGCAAGAATTTCAACGCCAGGAGCCGTCACATCCGGCTATAATAACACACCGCCTTTCAGTAACTTCATAAAAGCTTTTGCAAGAATTGGGATATAGATATACATTTATTCTATGGGTTCATAATGATATATGATAGGATCCTTTACGCACTGCTACCATATCAGACTAAAAAATGGGTATTCCAACGCTACCAGAACAAAATGCCATTTAGCGGCAGAATTTTAAACGTGAGTGTATTATGTTTTCCGTGACAAATTACATGCCACAATAGTGACACCTAGTATCTTGTGACATGATTGTACATGTTTACTAGTGGCACAGAATCTATCATGCCTGGATAAGTAACCATTTTTTGTATCACTTAAAATTTCACAAAATACTTTTAAATTTAATTTTTTTCTTTTATTTTTTATTTGAAAAGTATATGGAAACCCACCCGACTAGATCACGGACCAGGATAAACCTATACGGTCCAGTGTCTTAGTTTTGGTGATATCTTTGTTCAGATATATATATCTAAATGTTGAATGTGTTGGGATTTAAATACCTAGGTAACTAGTTTAGCCACGAGTACGCAGCGGATAGGACCTAGTAATAGCATATGGTTAACACAAAATAAAAGGTAAATAGAAACGCGTACCTTTTGATAATTTGATCAAGAAAACGAAACAAGCAATTAAAATAATTGCCTCTACGGTTGCTCACACAGTCACGTCAACCAAACACGTTAAGTTTGCTAGACTTAAACTTCACTAACTAACAACCTTTGTTTTATATCTCGATTACCAAACAACTCTTGAATCTTTGTAACCGAAAATCAATAACCGAATTAGAGTTTAAAAACCCTATTAAACCGAATACATATAAACCGAATTCAAACAACTCGAAAACCCTAGTTGGAGTTATTTCTGTCTTCGAACTATAATCACCACGAGCACCTTGTGTTTTGAACTAGTAATCGTCAAGCAGGGAAGTACCAGTTAGATTGATTAAACCTTGAAAGGTTTACCGAATATGGTGATCAACCGAAAAACAAACAAACCCTTGAAGGGTATTAAAGAGTTCGGCTGTTAAAGAATAACAAGGAAACGAGTTACTGTTTGAGGATTTTGAGATAGTTGGATTCACGAATGAATGAGGTAGGGTGAAGAGTATATATACTCACCAAACCTTAGTATAGATAAACTAGGAAATCAAGTCCTAGTTATATCACAACACTCTTTATCCAAACCGAACAAACACCCTTAATCGAACCTTCTTAGGACCCAGCCACTTTGGTTTAATCCTTAGAGTTCGGCTTTGTTCATTTACGGTCCTTGGTATTATTAAAGTGAAGTATGAAACGTGTTCTCCGTGTATTAACGTGTGTGCCCCCAATAGGCTCACATATTCGTAACGTATTCGTGTTATTCGACTGCCATATTCCAACAGCTCCCACTTGGGAGTCGGAGTAGCACATAACACTCATACCTATAATTGGCAAAGTCTAGCAACCCACACAATTATTTTTTCATTACAATATATGAAGATAATAAGATTTCAAAAAATCATCTCTGCCTATTTAAATTGGTTAATAAAATTCATTGCATTATAAATCATCCTATTGTTACAGATTACCGTTAAACATGGATATGGATCCTAAGTCATTCCATATCGTTTTAACAAAATGTGTTCTCGTATAAAATAATTCAGTATACCAAATGTAATCAAGAATCAACTTGCTTTAACCCTTTGGGAACGCCATCTCATTTAATCTGATTAAACCTGGAGAGGGCCCAGTGGTATTCTTTCTCTGCACATATCAAGTGGAGAACAAATCCTTTATCGACTACCAAGTGTTGTGGATGCTGCTTCACCCTACACTCAGAAAAATAGCTTTATAACTACCACATTTTTCAGGCACTATGCTAAAATCACAAAGTGATATCCACACATACAGAACTTGCTTGCATCTCAAGTCTAAGGATAATCTTATTTAACCATTTTCGATATTTACTCATGACATTGGATCATCAAAAGTAAATGATTAAAGGTTGGTGGTATCCCCAATATCATCCCTATGTGTATACATATGAAGTTTGGCGGGAACCAGCCATATATTCAAAGAATATAAACCAACACATCACATTTGCCTTACATAACAATAATCCCAAATTGTTACTGACAATGGACATAATTTAGAATGAATGAATCATTTTCAAGGATTAAACATGCAAATATTGAATAACATTTGTTATTTGAATGATAACAAATCCAAGTATCTTTATCAACAGAAATAAAAACTGTTCTTACAATTCCAAAATTAACCCAAATACTAATAAACACAGAGTTACAATGAAACTACTAGCTGGCAAACATCCGCTATATTCCTAGTTAATTCAGACTAGCTAGAGAATGCCAAAGCCTTTGTGAAAGGGTCAGCTAAATTATCAGCTGTGACTATCTTTTCTATCCTTACCATCACCCCATCTTAAAGGACTCTCGCGAAGATAGTGAACTTTGCCGAAAAAGTCATGCACCTTTAGTGACTCATCATCTTATCGCTATTGCTATGGCTCCCGTATTATCACAATACATACTTATGGGTTCGTCAATTTGGAACAATGCCAAGCCACAGAAAAATGAATTTCCGAATCACATACAGCCTCCTTCGATGCATCAAAAGCAGCGATATAATCAGCATCTGTAGATGAGGTTGCAAAAATACTTTGCTTTGTGCTTTTCCAGTCAACAACACCTCCATTTAGAATGAACACATATCGAGTCTGAGCAACTTTTAGTTGTCACATCCGTCAGATATCACATCCAACCAGTGTAGCAAGGAAACTCGGAGCAGTCGTTTCAAATTACCCCCTATATCAGAAAACATATCCTTAGTATTAGCAAGATACTTAAGAATATTTTTTAACAGCAGTCAGTTTCTTACACGCCGGTATTCTGTTGAAATCGCTTGTCAATGTTTTGGTTCAAACGCAACATCAGGACGAGTACATCTCACAGCAACATTAAGATCCTATCCCGAAGCGAGGAAATTCTGCATGCGCTGTTCTCAGCAGGTGTTTGAAGCACCTTGTGACTTACTCAATTTAAGCTTTTCTTGCATTGGATCGTTTTCCACGCTTGGAATTTTTTCCATATAAAACTCTTAAGATTTTTCTCAATGTAACACTTTGATTTAAACTAATTAACCCTTCGACCTATCACGGTAGATCTGATACCAAGAATATATGCAACATCCCATAAATCTTCATACGAAAACTTCTTCCAAGATAGGATTTAACATCTTGTAACATTGAATGTTGTTTCCATCCATGAGTAATATGTTTCATCGACATAAAGTATTATGGATAGCGACATAACTCCCACTACTTTAGGTATACACATGATCATCAGGGATGGTTGAGTGAAACCGAATTTCTTGATTTCATCATCAAATCGCTTATTCCATTGCTTGATGCCCTTTTTTTGGCATAAGTCCATGAAAATGGAACGCTTAAGTTTGCAATACATGGTTAGGATATTTTGGAATTCACAAAACCGCTCAGTATGCTCCAAATAGACTTCTTCAGAAAGATTTCCATTGAGGAAGGCAGTTTTGACATCTATTTGCCATAAATCTCATAGTCAATGGTACGCGGCTATAGCTATGAGTGAATCCATATAGCTCTAATGTCTGGCAATAAGAAAAGGTTTTCTTCATAATCAACCCCCGAGGTTTGATGAAAGCCCTTTGCTACAAGAACGCGCTGTAAAGATGTAAACTGCAACCATCCATGTTAGTCTTTTTCTTGAAGAGCCACATTGCTACCACGGTTCTTCATATGGAGGAAGCTCAACTAAGACCCATACATCATTGTCTTTCATGGATTGCATTTCTACATTCATCGCATCAAGCCATTTCTTGGATTCAGGATCCATCAATGCGGCTCTATAGTTAGCGGGTTCACCGAGGTCCCCTAACTCATGTTCCTTAGTATCGATGTATAAACACAATCGATCTGTGGGACGGCGTGTCCTTGAGACCTACGAATGGGATTGATATTCACTTTTGAGTTCATCAATTCTTGATCAACCTCTTTATGATTTTAAGCTATGTCTACAGAAGGATTTGTATCTTTCTTCTTGAATTACTACCAGATCTTCACACTCCACTTGCATCCCAGATCCAAAATTTAGACAACAAAGAACTCAGCATTCCGAGCAACAAACACTTTATTCTCAAGGCTTAGAAATAGAATATCCCATTGTTTCCATTGGTATCCTATGAAATACTCTTAAAAGATCTGGATCAAGTTTGTCAGGTTAGGAAGTGTATCATGCTTAATAAAGTGCCTCACTACCCAGACTTCCTTAAGTAAGACACTCGGGCTTGCCCAGCCATAATTCGTATGATGTCTTAAATCAACCTCTTAGTGAAACCAATGTTGAGAATGCGTGCAGCAGTCTCAAGGGCATAATCCCAAAAGGACTTTGGTAGAGTAGTTTGACTCATCATTGATCGAACCATGTCTAGCAGTGTTCGATTTCTCCTCTCTACACTCCATTGTTTTGAGGCGTGTAGGGAGGAGTGCGATGGGCAATAATCCCATGCTCCTTTAGATGATCTAAAAACTCTGACTCATATATTCACCTCCACGAACAGCACTAGTGAGATTAAAAAGGTCTTCCCGAGTTTGTTTACTACTTCCTTTTGAAGAATACTTAAAGGTTTCAAGACACTTCATGTTTATGTTTTCAGCAAGTAAACATGAACCATAACAGACTAAAATCGACAGTTGAAAGTGACGAAGTAGCTAGCTCCTGTTATCCTACACTATTCTAAATGGGCCACATACATCGGTGTGTATTAGTCCAAGTAGATCTTTAGCCTTTTCCACTTGATGTGAATAGGGTTTTCTAGCCATCTTACCAGACAAACATGAAACACATTTTCCTAATGACTCAATGTCAATAGAATTGAGAAAGTCCATTATGTTGCCAGAACTTTCAATGCGTTTCTTGCTAATGTGTCCAAGACGACAGTGCCACAAGAGAGAAGAGTCAAAATTAATTTTGGCTCTTTTATTAGTAAATTGCATACAAGACTATCAGTTTGTAAAAGAACAAGACATAATCAAATTTACAAAAATGCATCCGTGAACAGCCATAAAATAAACAGATAATCCTTTGAAACTGAAATAACATGTTAATCATCAAAACATTAAACAAATCCATCGTCAAACAAACAACGAAACTAAATAACAACCACTAGTGATAGAGGGAGCATAATGACATATGTTCAGACAATAACTAATACCCTAGGGAGACGTATAAATGATAAGTACAATTGCTTCAACGGCTGCACGATGACTAACGCCCACACTATAAGACTCAAGCCCCATGGTTTCAGCTTCCTACATCCTCTTCCCCGTGAGACCCTGATAGTAATACAATATGAGTACCACACACCAGTGTCATAAATCCAAGAATTTACTAAGGAAAGAGTAGAGGTTCTATGGTGAAAATACATGAAGCACTACTCCCTGAGATAGCTTCTTCTTTCATCAACATACGGTTAGATACACGGGACATTTTCCTTCTCCATCTTGCCCAACTTCACCACATTGGTGGCAAATGGCATCCTTTGCTGGGTTATCCTTCTTAGGTGGTGGAGAGTCTTAGGTTTAGGAGCATAAGGAACATTAAAATGGCAAAGCCCATCTATTGTTTTTCCTTTACCTTTACCCCCTCAACTATCTATGTGCTTGTTTATTCTTTTTGGATTTTTCTGAACCCATCCGCTCGAATTGGCATGAAGTCAAGGATTAGCATTTTTCTTTGGCAGCGAATATCTCATGCAACTTAAGCATGCATGTAGTTCAAATAACGGTCTTCCCCATCCTCAAATTGGAAATCTGCAACAAGCTGTAAAAATCCTTATTGAGTGAGACTAAGATAAGACTCACTGCAAGGTTTTGACCAACTGGTTGACCGAGTCGCTCCAAGTTGTCAATGTAGCCCTTCATCTATATAAACGGTGGGACTAACAGATTGACCTTCCCCAGCTTGCAAGTGTGAAATTCTCTCACAGTCTGCATAAGTTCTTGTTCAGCTTGTTTGGAAAACATAGCTTTTAGTTCCTGGAGCATGTCATAAGCACCAAGATGAGCTAGATTTCGTTGGATATCTAGGTCCATGGTCAACAGCATGAGCACAGCAACTTCCTTTTGGCCTTTAACCCATGCAGCATGAGTGCGGCAAGGTCCTCCAGGAGGAATTTGCGCTAGGGGTGCAACTGGTGCTACATGAATAGATTGCGCAAGTAATATTTTCTATGTCATTTGTCATTGAAAGTACCAAACGTAGTTGTCTGTACCAATCAATGAAGTTGGGTCCAGTGAGTTTTTGTTTCTCGAAGAAACTCCTGAATACCAAATTGTTTCTGACTGAGGTAGTCATCTATAATAAAAGGCTCAAACATATTATATTTTCGATAATTAAATTCTTTAATAGAATTAACTACCCAATTAATTTACTAAATAAGACTAAAATCCAACTTGCAGTCCCACTTATTACCCAAGGTCTGACCAGGATGTAAACAAGTGGGGCAAGAGGTAGCGTCGAAGCGAAAATTGCATTTAATGCAACTCATAGATTTATTATACCTTGTTCAAAACATTAGTCAGCATGTAATAATGTTAAGAGCATGTTTAGTATCATCTTATGCCTCGGGTCCAGGGTCTGACCAAGAGACTCGAATTAAGTCGACCAAACGAGAACGTGTGAAAATCGTCAAAGGTCTGACCAGTAGGCGAATTTCACCATGGGTTGGTATGGGTCCAGGGTCTGACAAAGAGACTCAAACCAAGTGCACGTGTTCTACGATTGGATGGCATAGACTTAAATTTTCTAAGGGTATTCACATAAATGTGTCAAAACGTGTACAAAGAAGCATGTAAACAACTTTGTAACACTAATTTAAAAACTTTTAACTATGACACTGTAGTGACATTCCATGGTTCACGGTAACTCCAATCGAACTCGCAAAGAAGCGGAGAAATAGGTCAGCGCGAAGCGTATTAAAAACCTTATTTCTTTAGGGAATTACGTAAAACAACCCGCCTTAAACTTCTCTTATAGTCTGTTCTAGTGGATGAGCCGTACTTCCCATGAGTCCATAGCGTCCAGTTTTTAATTCATGAAAAACAAGTTTCAATAGTTTAGTCTTATTAATTTTTACAAAAACAGTTTTCCACGAAACAAATGGTTGGTCACTATGAGCATGCATTTTGCGTGTAAAATTAATAGACTATATTAACATCATCTTTACATAATGCATATAAAATTTGGCCATAAACAATTTAGACATTTAATAATCATGCATACCAAGAATCATACAATCAAAAGGTGATATTAATCATAAACACAGTAAACATGTAAAATCCCGAGTTCTCCTCGCGAAGTCTTCCCCAAATGGGAACATAAGACCCTCACTAGGTTTTCTCTGCTCAAGTGCCTAGATCGGCACCCCATACCCCACATATTGTGATTTGAGTGGGTCTTATAGGCCGGGAATAAGCAATTTAAATTAAAATGGATCATTCAAGCTAAATAACAATCTTAATTTTTCCCTTTTTAACGTAAAATTAAACATTTAATATGTTTTCAGATCAATCTCTACTTATTTTATTATCCTTATGGCAAGAAATCTAAATATTGTTGTCATATTTCCTAGTAAAACAAAATAAAATATCAAACCGCAACAATCATAAGACTAAGTTTAATTATAGGCATGTAAACTAGGCATATATTTAAAACACAACGAGAACACATAAAGCTAAAAACGGTGGCATCGTGATGCTCACGTTAGGATCTTAAATACCTTAGGTAACCTAGTTTAGCCACGAGTACGCAGCGGATAGGACCTAGTATAGCATATGGGTAACACAAAAGTAAAAGGTACATAGAAACGCGTACCTTTGAATAATTTGATCAAGAAAACGAACAAAGCATTAAAATAATTGCCTCTTACGGTTGCTCACACAGCATACGTCAACCAACACTTAAGTTTAGCTAGCTTAAACTTCACTAACTATACAACCTTCGTTAATATCTCGATTTAAGAAACAACGTCTGAATCTTTGTAACCTGAAATCAATAACCTAATAGAGTTTAAAAACCCTCATTAAACCTAATAAGAAAAAAAAAAAAAAAAAAAAAAAAAAAAAAAAAAGAAAAAAAAAAAAAGAAAAAAAAAAAAAAAAAAAAAAATGAAAAAAAAAAAAAAACGACATACATATACACCAGCCTCAAACACCTCGAAAACCCTAGTTGGAGTTATTTCTGTCTTCGAACTATAATCACCACGAGCACCTTGTGTTTTGAACTAGTAATCGTCAAGCAGGGAAGTACCAGTTAGATTGATTAAACCTTGAAAGGTTTACCGAATATGGTGATCAACCGAAAAACAAACAAACCCTTGAAGGGTATTAAAGAGTTCGGCTGTTAAAGTATAACAAGGAAACGAGTTACTGTTTGAGGATTTTGAGATAGTTGGATTCACGAATGAATGAGGTAGGGTGAAGAGTATATATACTCACCAAACCTTAGTATAGATAAACTAGGAAATCAAGTCCTAGTTATATCACAACACTCTTTATCCAAACCGAACAAACACCCTTAATCGAACCTTCTTAGGAACCTGCCACTTTGGTTTAATCCTTAGAGTTTGGGCTTTGTTCATTTACGGTCCTTGGTATTATTAAAGTGAAGTATGAAACGTGTTCTCCGTGTATTAACGTGTGTGCCCCCAATAGGCTCACATATTCGTAATGTATTCGTGTTATTTCGACTGCCATATTCCAACAGAATGGTGCTCAGATAAGTTCATAAGCTTATTCTAAGTTTTCAAGTTTGTTATATTATATATGCAGTTAAGACAAATTCCAGCGAGGTTTTCTTATTTGGGATACTAGTTTGTAGGCTTGTTTATCGAAAGGTTTGCATTATACTCATATGTAGATCGTATAAATTAGCTAACTGATCAAGGATCTATGTTCTTGATGTACTCATTATCCCAACAGTTTGTTGGAGCATCAATGGAGATCAACGTTTGGACGTCCAACATATTAGTTGTTGCTTTTGCTAGAGTAAATGGTGAAGAGTATGCCTGATATGATTTTCTGCATTCATATTACATATTTTCAGTTAAACTTATCTTACATATTTTCATAGTCATCTCCAAGTGAGAACCAACTAATATCTGAATATGGTATATCAAAATTATAGCAGCAGAACTTCTTTTAAATGGTTTACCCCGAGGGACTTTTCTCCTTGATTTCTTTGTTTAAAAGTTCATATCTTTGATGCTTTTAAGGTTCATTCTGTTAAGGATCCTACCACCTTGTTAAAGTTACTTGTATCGCAGCATATTAAGTACACTGATACTGTGTTTAATATCTTTTGTGTTTTTCACGTTTCTATTGACGAAATTTGATCCTTTGTTTTGGTTCTATTGTTGATGCAGCTGTTCGTTCTAATTATCATAACTGTTTGATTTAATCTAGCAAGGATGCTACATGACACAAACCTACTAAGTCGTATGTTTAATTGTAGTCGAAAACTTTTAATATAGGGTATACATGATGTAGTTAAAATCTTGTCCCTCAAACAGCTTGGTGAAAAATCTGAATATCAGATACATATTTACGTTATATTGATTACTAAGTTAGATTCTTCAACATGGTTATGTATACTTTCAAACTACTACTTTCTGATTTCTGACTAAAATTGGGTACTTGTGGTATTTATTAATTCAAAACCTCTACTTTATGCAAGCCGAATGGTTCTCATTAGGTTGACATGCCAAAATTTATTATCCACTATTTTGTGAATGTTATTTTAGTTCGTGTCTTGATTCTACAGCCATGTGATAAATATCTCGTTTCCCTTATCTTAGGTGTTAATGACGGGTATGTTGTTTTTAATTATTAAGAGGCTTGCACCTGCATATGAAGTTGTTTATTTGGTAGCTTTAGGTTTATTTTAAGGTTTTTCAGTTGGACATTTAGCCTTAAGCTCCTCTGTTGTGTATACTTACTTTCTGTGTACTAGAAAATAGTATTGTTAAATAATAATTGTATCTTCCCATTGAAGTAAAGTAAGTTTTTTTTTAAGGTTTATGGGTGCAAGTAATTTTATTTAATATTAAACTGTTCCGAAAGTTGAAGAATGCTAGCTCGCTACACAGATACAGTGTAGATATGTTTTGTTAGACAATATCTATACTAAAGCCAATTATTACCAAACGATGACATATCTAATGACACAAAATATGTACCAGTAAATCTTAAAAAACGTATAGCGACACATAGTCAAAGTGTCACTAAAAGCTAAAAGGTTTGCGTCAGTCATCGACACAACTAAAAAGTGCCATTGTCCGTTTAATCCCTTTAGTGGCCCTTTCTCTATCTTGCAAGGTACTACATGAAAGAGGATTTGGAAGCCTACCAAGCTCAACTGAAACAAACCCGAGAGATCAAGTGTCAAGTCGATTTCTACCACTATTGAAACTGATTCACATTCGATACGCCATATTGGATCATCCCAATACGCCGTATCCACTGGACAGAACAGTACATTGTTGTACAAGTCAAGAAAAACGATGGATCCTTTTTCAAGTCGTTTGGATAATCATTACTGTGAAGTAGAAGAGGGGAACTATAAACCAAAATTAACGGAAGCTTATGAAGCTTCACATATCAAGAATACCATACCCCGAAAGGAGAAAGCCCCAGGAAGTTTTACTTTACCTTGCTTTATTAATGATGTTTGTTTTGACAAGGCCCTTGTTGACTTAGGAGCTAGCGTTAGTGTTATGCCTCTCTCGACCTACCTTAACTTAGTATTAGGCGAATTAGCTCACACTAGGTTGACAGTGGAATTGGTAGATAGGACTATGAAATATCCAAAAGGAATAGCTGAAAACGTACTAGTAGGAATTGGTAAATTTACTTTTCTAGTAGAATTTATAATTCTTGATATGCCCGAGGATATCAAAGTGCCCTTGATCTTCGAAAGACCATTTTTGTCTACCGCCCGTACTAAGATTGATGTTTACAAAAGAAAGATTACTTTAAGAGTTGGGGAAGAAAAGATTATTTTCAAAAGTGTTAAACCTGCTAGTAGTATAATTAAGAGGGTCTACATGCTAAGTTTGAGAGAAAGAATGGAATTTGATTTAGAAGCTAGGCTTATAGGAGAGACTTTGATGTTAAATAGATCATTAGACCCTTTCTTGGAAGATTACATTGAATTAAATGATCTAAACGAACCATTTGAGCTTAGGAGAAATCAAGGAGATGATTTGATGCCCACCATTGAGGAAGGTGAGGTAATTGAGGAAATTATTTCTAGGAATGAAGATCTTTATATTGGAATTAATGATTACCCTAGTTATTGTGACGATGATAAAAAGATCTATATAATTTGTGCCCACAACTTAAAGTTTTCATGCATGATAGGATTTTAATTTACACACGTCAACTTCTACCCGTTATTGTACGTCAATGTGATGTCAAGAAAATTTCATAATTCAATAATGAAAGATAAGATGGTGTACAAAGGGGATAATGTTGTAGGAGCTTTAATGAACGTACCTATCTTTGTTGGAAATTTTTCTGTTATAACTGATTTTGCAGTTTTGGAGGATATGAATGCTTATCGTGATGAAGGAATGGGCGATATTATTGTTGGAGAACCATTCTTAAGAGAAGTTAGAATTAAAGCAAAACGTTTCAAAGGGATTATTACCCTTTACAATGGTGATGATGAAGTAACTTACCAAATGGTGAGATCACATCCGAGGTTTGAAAACCACACCAATGAGAAATGTAACAAGATCTCACAATTACTGAAGGTAAGTGAGAAAGATGTAAAGAATGGAATCTCGCATGCATATCAAAAGCTTAAAGGGTTCTACAAAGGAGTTTTGAATCTAGGACCCAATTACATTCGAAATGCAAAGACAGAAGAATGTCTTACACGCGGGCACATTAGCGTGCATGAGATGGAATAAGAAGAGAAGCTGAAGAAAAGTCTAACTTAAAGACTTCGTTGTAAATAAAAGTGCTTCCCAAGAGACAACCCGGATTGTTATTTAATTTTGTTATCGGGTCTGTCTTCCCAGACATCAATACGACGTATCCGCTCCATACCATACGGCGTATTGATTGTCTAGACGTTATCAGTCTTTATTTATTGCACTTTAAAAACATTATTGTCTGATTTTTGAATACGTCGTATTCACTAAACTGATACGTTGTATCCATAGTCTGACCCGTAATTAGTTTTTTTTAGTTTAGTTTAAATTAACCGTAGGTACCAAGATAGGAATGCACATGTTTTTCCTATATTTTCTATAGGACCTCGAGAAAGAAATATTGACGAAGTTGGTGGAATGCATATTTTCTGGAATTTTATGTGTGATTGTAGTCATGATGGAATTCAGATGCATCTACAACACATAATCTTACTCATAAATGCAACTTGGAGAATCTACCGAGCAAATATCAGAGGAGTTTCTCATTCTAATTCTTTTTAAATTCCCGTATTTAATGTTTTATATATACAACGAGGACGTTGTATAATTCAAGTGGGGG
>BQNB010078283.1:0-30593 GCA_026074375.1 Tanacetum coccineum
CATTATCCGTCCTGATACATACCATGACCCAATGACAAAAAATATGAAATTACAAGACAAAAGAAAAAAACAATAAATAATCTGAACTACATATAAAAACATACCAAAATATCTAAAAAAAAGCATATTGCCATAAGTAGGGGTGTCAATAATCCTGACCCGACCTGGACCCGAACCCGAACCCGAATAAGACTAATCGGGTCGGGTTACTTGGGTTCAAAATCGAACTCGGGTCAATCGGGTCAACCCGTTTAACCCGAATACGAAATAGGGTCGGGTATCGGGTTCAAAATGCTTTACCTGTTCGGGTCAACCCGACTAACCCGAGTTAGTTTTTTTTTTCAAAATGCTTTTATAAGTTTACGTAATAAACTTTGGCTAATCTTTGGTTTAAGGAAAGGCGAAGTTAAATGGTTTAATTCAGCCCATTTCTAATTTATGGTGTATTCTTGTTAGATCATCAACACAATTACACAAGTTTCTAACTTTGTTACATGGTTTGCGATTCTATTTCTCTACTGATGCAGTGATGCAATTCTATTTTCCTGATGCAATGATGCAAATACTACTTTATTTTCCTTGCTGATGCAATGCGATACTACTTTGTTACATGATCTTAACTCTTATTATATGTTTTTAGTGCTTTGTTACATCATGTAACTTACATGGTCTTATTATGATAACTATAAGTTGTAAACTTGTAATACTGATACAAATATGCATACTACTTAGGGTGTGTTTGGTAGGGAGAAATGATGAGAAATAGATTTAATTTTATTTCTCAAGTGTGTTTGGTAGAGAGAAATAAAAAAGTAGAGAATTGAAGAGAATTAAGTTGAGAAATGGAGAGAAATGGTAGTGTAATTTTTGTCCACTTTATTTCCTTAATTTTGATAGAGAATTTGGAGAAATGGGTTTTTGTTTTTATTTTTGTTTTTTGCTTTTATTTTTCTATTTTTTTATTAATACAGTCGGGTCAAATTCGCGGTCAAAAACTAAAAATTTCCATACTCGAATCCCGACCCTATTTTAATTTTGGTTACTCGGGTTGGTCTCATTTATTCGGGTCGGTTCAACTGCGTCGGGTACATTCCGGGTTCGGGTCAACCCCAATTATGTGTTAAATGTAATATATAAAATGCTTTTTTTTTGAATCTTTTAAATACTTGATAATCCTACTTTAGATAAATAAATTAACATAAATCTTCTTTTAGGGTCGACCCTCAGAACCAGAGGTAGCAAAACTTTTTCAAACCCGCATAACCTACCCTATATAGCATTCGAGTATACTCGATTCACCAGCATACAATTTTGATGACCGGGTACCGGACCCGAATAAGCTAAAAGGGGGTACGGGTCAGATTTACAGGCTTAACCGACCCGAGAAAACTGATCGAAAAAAAAGATGGTGAAAATTATTGTATTATAATCTTCTTTATTTTTTAGTTTTTTAAAAGAAAAAAGGGGAAAAAAAAAAAAAATTGTGATTATTTTTTATTTCAATTCTCTTGTGTTACCAAACAATGGAATTCAATACATTTCTCATTCAATTCATTTCTCTGAATTCTTTTCTCTACGAAAATACAAATTCATTTCTAATCTCTGAAAAATCTCTTCTCTTCCAAACACATCCCTTGTTTCTTAGTGATGCAATAATAGTTTTTTATATGCTATTTGCAGCAACTTGCATGCATTTGCATGCGTTTCGAAAATGTGTTTTTTATAATATGGACAAACCCGAACCGACCTGACTTGAACCCGGACTCGTTTGTCCGAACCCGACTAACCCCGATTTCAAATAAGGTCGAGGTTCGGGGTTTGTTCATTTTTAGACTCAACCGAATGGACTCGAACCCGTTTTGACCGAACCCGGACCAACCTGACGATTAACACCCCTAGTCATAAGCACTACCCCTTGAATTATAGTAATCTCCGCCGAAAGCCGCGGGCTAAGAGCCTAATTGTTACCAACGGGGTAACAAATTCAACTTTAATGCATTTAATGTGTCCTGTATGTTATAATAACAAGGTATTCAAACATCGCGTTCTGCGCAGGAGCGTGAGGACTAAATCTAAAACGGACCGATAACCTCAAATGGACATTTCACTTCAATCGTTGATGAAATTTTTTACGGAAATAGTCCTTGGGTTATCATTCCGTCGCAAAGTTAGTTCTTAAGGACTAACTTTGCGACACATCAATAACAACCCTAGGACTATTTTCGCAAGTTTGGTTTTTTATTCATTTTTATTGTTGGGGAAACAGCTTGTACATTGGTCTTTGTGAGGACTCCTAAATGTTATGTATATTAATAAGGTTTTGCTACTCATGTTTCGCTGCGACGCGTTTTGTATAGATCGTTTTTTATTATGATGGTTTCTTTATCGTTAAAACATCGTATATTTTTTATAAAGTTCACATGTTATAAAGAATTTTAGAATATATTATATACACTTAAAATCACACTAACATATCTTCTTTACAAATTATGTGTTACACGTCACTCGATTGCTATAACGAAGATTACTATATTTAGTGGGATTATTATTCACTTGATTATTATATTATTATTTTACTATTTACTCGATTATTATATTCCTATTTTACTATTCACAAATTTACAATAAATATATTAGAGTACTATTCACTCGATTGTTATATTCTCTCCCTTAGTCTCATTTTTTACTTGTCCATTGTTTTCTTTTTCGGGATTTATGTTCTATTTATTTGGTCCATACTAAAATAGATAGGATGTTTGATTAGTATTCTTATTACTCTTGTTTGAAAATTAATATTATTAAACTTTAAAGAATGACTTTAATAAATAGTTAAGGGTTTAAAACTGTCAGTCTGTCAAAAAGTAAGTGAGAGAAACCAGTAATAAATGCACTTTTTCTTAAACTGTGTGTTTTTTGTCGGGAGACAATAATTTTGGGACGGAGGGAGTACTATTTTACTATTCACTCGATTATAATATTCTTATTCTACTATTCACAAATATATGATAAATAAATGTATAATAGATACTTTTTCCGTCTCAAAAAAAGTGTTCATCTTATTATTTTGTTGTCTCTAAAAAGTGATTCAATTTTTATCTTTATTTTTTTAAATTTTTTTGGATAGTATAATGACCTTGTTTTTCATACTTTTCCTTAAATTAAAATTCGCATTAATTAATTTTTCCTACTTTCTATATTATTTTGAGGGTAAAAATGATTTTTTTTTATTAATCACAGGACTAGCACGCTTAATTACACATATCATAATTTGTCCAATTTTTATTTGTGGACACTCTTTGTGGAACGGGGGTATAATTATTAGAGAATGTATTTGCACACTTTTAAATTTTAGTGAGACACTTCACTGTATGCATTAGACAGTTGTACTTTAAGTATAATCTGCTTTAATTGTTTGTACATTATAATGTCCAAGTAAAAATTAAAAATGTGCAAATAACTTACTAATTAGGAGACCCGTGCGTTATAAAAACGATTACCCTGTAATTTAAATTCCCTGATGGGATATGTTCTTTGACTGTCTTTTTTTCGTAACAAACACTCGATGGTCATAATGTTAGGTTGGAATATTTAAAGAATATTCCAACTATACATAAAAAAAATGATAACAAACGATGCCGTAAGTTTTAGGGCAAAGGCCATAAATGACTAACTTACTTATCCCAATTTACTGTTGTTCCTAGTCAACTCTATAATCGGTACACACCCATACATAGTATGCATTCACAAATTTGAACAAATGAATCCATCTTTCGGTTATATTTATATCGATCGTTATTTTATTTTTTTATTACATCGTTAGTCTTTATATACTATATTTATTTTCTAGATCTGACCCCGTCTAAAACGACCCCTCGATATCCATTTTCAGGACTCGGGTTTCTAAAGAGAATTTTATGCGAAACAATGATTCGGACAAACTTTTTTGTTTTAACCGAGACCTCGATCTACAACAGAAAATGACACAAAAAAGCCCTTACGGGATTCTGTGGAACTTATCTATATTTTTATAAAACGCAGAAAATTTGATTTCCCGAGTTTTGACCCGCTATCATGCGATTTTAAAACTTAATCAAACCTCGTGGCAAGTAATAATGTCATTCGAAACAACTTTACTGTTTGCCGGAAAGGCTATAACGGACTCGACGAGTACTCAAATCGGGACGTTTTCAAATAATCTGCAAGCTTATTACTTTTTTATACAAATATTTTTATATCAATTTTTGCTACATGATTTTATCACGGTTTCTATACAATCATTTGTATAGTCTACGTATTATACACTTATTTATTGTACACGGTTTTATCCACACATTTTTATACACACGTTTTTATCACGTTTTTCTACAGGCTTTAATCCACGATTTCGATACATTACATTTTTTATACACGTTTTTAACAGACTCATTTTTATGCATTTTTTTTAGAACGTGGATATAAAAATGTGTGTAAAACGTGTATAAAAACATGTGTATAAAAATGTGTGTATTAAAACGTTAGTCTATAAAATTGTGTGTAGAAACGTGGAATAAATCATGTAGAAAACGTGTTTGTATAAAAATATTGTGTATAAAAAAGTATATGTGTTTTGAAATCTAGCAGAAGGCATCACACTAGTTTTTGAGTTCTTATCTCTTTCTTGTGTCTTTTTCCTAGCTTTATCTAGATAGTGATTATGAACCATGTCATTTGAACTAAATCTTGGCATGTTCTTAAAACTATTCTTAGATTCTCTAGATGCAATACATGACCAGGTTTTGAAAAAGCAAATTCTCTTCCTTTAGGCAAATAATGTTGAGTTACTGGTTTTGACAAATTGTTTTTCACATCAAATTGGGAGGCAAACCGTGGTTTTGAAGATTTAGGTCGTTCAGATTTAAACGCATTCGGTTGTCTAGCAACTGATTGGTTTCTGAGTGGTTGCAAAATCAGTTTCCCCAAGACTGATGATTTTGCAAACTTAGTATCCACACTATTTCCTTTTAACTTTCTTAATTCGTTTTCAATGCAGCAATTGCAAAAACCTTTTCCTGAATCTGAGCTTTCAAATTAGCATTTTCAATAGACTTTTTGTTCATTTGAGCAATCAAAGAATTATTATGGTCTTTCGTCTGAACTCGTATCTTTTTGATAGAATCATAAAGATCTTTGTAAGTCTGTTTCAAATGCTCTTTTTCCTTATTTAATTGCTCATTTTCTGTAAGTAATTTAGCCACACTATGTTCTAATTCGAAGTTAATTGTTTCAATTACATCTATGTCATGTTTAATCTTGGCTTCTTTACTTTTTACTTTTGAAAATTAACCATGTTGCCTGATTTTGAAGATTGATTTTGATATTTAAGTTCAAGAGCAATACAATGTGCTTCCATTCTTGAAAAATATTTTTGAAATTAGACAACGGTCTTTTTGAGAAAAATATTTTCAGACTCGAGAGATTGGTTTGAAAATTCAGTTGTCTTGTTATCAAATGATGAATCAAGCATATGACTTTTAACCTGACATTTTTCAGTATACTGGTCAACCCCTCCTTCATTATTGAATTCAGGTTGCTCAGTATGCTATTGTCCTGTAGCAAAGATATTACATTCAGCAGTCAATTATACCTCAGCCATTGGATCTTTGTCATATATGGGTCTGATATCTGCATCATCAGCATCTGTATCATTCCATGGCCTGCTGCTTTCATCTTGCACTTTTGATTCTGTCCCATTGCTTTTTGTGACAACCAAACCAACATCCAATGCTTTACCCATATCAACCTTACTCTCTTGCGTCTGTATCTGTCTTTTATTCACCCTTCTGTCATACTGTCTTTGATGACGTGTTCTTTCAGCAACAGACTTCTTAACATTACCCATGTATTGGAGTAGTGTATCTCTGAAATATTTAACTTTTATTCTAGTGTATTTAGCGAAATACTTGTCTGTCGTTTGACTATCATAATCCAAAGTAAACCGCGAATCGATGAATTGCTAAAACTAATTGTTGATCACCCAAAAGGCAGCCATGGATCCTTCGTCTTGAAATTTGTCTTTGTCAAGTTGCTTTTGTAGTTGATCCACATTAAGGAACGTTGTAATTGTAAAAGTCTCATCATCTTAACCAAAGAGTTACATGAATGCCCATTTGAATCCATGTTCGATACGAGTGCCTTTTAAGTGTTGTTTAAAAAGAACTTGAAGGTGTGAATGTAGCGATCAAAAATATGCCATGCATCTCTCTTTTGCTTTTGGCATCTTGTATTTAATTGCATGCACATCTTTTGTTTTAGAATCCAAGTTTCTTTCCTTTTTTGAGTTGTTGATTACAGTCTATGGATTACTATTTTCTTTCTCAAAGCAAGTGTTTTCCATGACGACTGAATCAACATTCGATGCTTAAATGGTAGTTTACTAAACTTCTTGAGTCTAAAGCTTCTTGTGGAAACTAGAAGGGGGGGTTGAATAATTTACAAGTTATTTAGTGTCTTAAAAGTTTACTTTCAAAAATGTTTAGATCCGAGTTATATGTTTAACCAAATCACAATATGAACGAGCAATAACCATTGAAACTAGAACTAGATAACAACAATAATAATGTAAAGAGATAAGGATAGAAACAACCAAACCAAGACACCAAGATTTTATAGTGGTTCGGCTACGAAGCACCTCTTCGCCCTACTCCACTCCCCGAGTATCCGACTTGAGATTTCACTATGTCAACAAGCTCCCTTTAGGCGGAGAAAACCGTTTACACGTCGCTTACGTTATTTTCTGACACTAAGCTAAATGTCGAGTCCTAATCTTAGCTAGAACCAATCTACCACTTCACAAGATATACACACTCACAAGATCTACACTATCGGATCTACATAATATCTGAATCACACAAATACACAAGATAAATACAATAAAGATTTGAAACTTAGAAGAAGAGAGGAGAGAATACTAATCAACACTTCGTTTCTTGGAGAATTCGAGTGTTCTTCTCTTGCACTTGATAGAGAGGAAAGATGAGATGAAGAAGATAAGATAAGATCACTTGAAACAAGATCTAAGTATGTTAGTGATCAAGATATTTAGTGAGAGAAAGAAGTTTTAGAGAGAGAAAGAAGAGACTGAAAAATTTCGTGCAAAGAGGAATAATTTTCAGCAAGGGGTGGACCAGTATTTATAGACAGGAAAATCCAATGGTAACTGGTGGCAATCCTGGCGGTCCCATATATATAAGGGGGCCACCAGGCCTATAAGGGGCCGCCACCTAGACTCCGCTCCCTTTTTTTCTTTTTGTGGGGAAGGTTGTATCTGGTGTAGAAGCTTTCGTTTTGGGGGAAAAATTTGAATTTCAAATTTTAAGTTTTTAATAAAACTTTTCTTTTAATTAGAAAATATTTTGTATAATTAATTTTGTGAAAATCTTTTGTAAAAATGTAATGGATGAGAGAAAAATATTTTCTTGATCACTAATCATGCTTAATGATTTGTTTGTTCATACCTTAAGTGATCACTAATCTTAGAAATGGAATTTTACGATTAATAATTTGTAAACGTTTAATTTTATCATAAACGTTTTTATATTTTGTTATTATCAAAACGTTGAGAGGTCAAAAAATATAAATAACATTTTTAGACATTATTTGTATTAACAATCTCCCCATTTTTGATTATGACAAAATATAAACTCATTTTGTATAAAATTAATAGTTACACATTATTAATGAGTTTTGTTTCATTTCTCCCCCTTTTTTGTCGAATTCAAAAAGGATGATCGTTGAGTTGTTATAGGAAGAAAGAAATCGATGATATCAAGACTCCCCCTTTATGTATGCTCCCCCTTGTTCGGGGTACCAAGGGATCGATCTTACGAAAATTGTTTTGCTACAAAACAAAGTTAGGAGTACAAGTGCAAGACAAATATCTTTTTAATGTAACACATTATATTGAAGTCACCTAAAATAGAGTTTCATTCAACCAACAAGAAACTCATACATAAGTAGATGGCACATACAACATACAATAGAGCTATGATAAGCAAGAAAACATAAATTCATAAATTACACTACAATCTAAGCATACAAAGGAGATAAGTCCTAGATGATTCATGATTCATAGGAGATGACTTTTGAGCAAAAGATTTTGGGGTGACATGTTTATGAAAACATTTGAAGATTTTTCAAGGTGGAGGTGGAAAGTGGGAGGTGATTGCGGTAGTGAGAAGATATTCAAGATGAGCAAACATGATGTTCATCTCATCTCTTAAAGTGAAGAAAAGGTTTCGGTTGTGAGAGCAACATATGCAAGTTGACCCATGATAGTCATGATAGTTGTAGAAAAGAGGATGGCCCATGATAGGTGGTTGAGGTTGTGGTGGAGATGGTGGTGATGGAGTGTCATGAATGTGATCAAGAGGAGTGATTGGTGACAAAGAGAGTGTGATATCAAAAGAAGGATGACTTTGAAGTGGTTGAGGGTTTAGAGGTCTAAAAGGAACATCCGAAATGTTGTCAAGCAAAGGGTTCAAATTATGAGGAGAAGTTGGTTCATGTGAAGATGGTGATGGAATTTGAAGTTTTGAGTGAAAGGAAGAAGATGTGTTCTCTTGACTTGATGATGTTTGATTAGTGGATGTGGTTTTTGATGGTGCATTTAGAGGAGTTGGAGATGAAGAAGTTGTTGTAGGAGAAGGTGTGGTGGTGATATCTTCATCACTAGATATGTTGACAAATAGTTGTCTAGGATAGATTATGGCGAGTTTGATTTTCTTGGAAGGATTAGATGAGGAAGCATTGGTAGAATTCATGGTGGAATGGTATGAGGAAGATGAAGATGATGATAGAAGTGAGGAGGATGACTTATTTAATTAGGAAGGAAAAAATGAAAGTAGAAAAGCATCAGAGTTGAGTTTTTGGATTCCAAAAGTGGTTTAGGAAAATGCAGAAGGTTTAGCTGGGTCTAAGAAAGAATAGTCAACTGCACAGAAAATCAGGAGCCACAGTGAAAATTCCATGACTTCTGATGGCGGTCCCATAAATACCTGGCGGTCCCATATTTATTAGGGGGCTGCCCAGTGGTTATGGGGGCCGTTCTCTGGAGACAGGAATTTTTTTTCAGTTTCTTCTGATTTTCTGTAAATCCTATATAGAGACAGTTTCCTATTTTTCCCTTTTGTAGTCAATTCCAATTTATCATGAATCATCTAATACTTAACAATCAAGGTTATAATACTAAACATCCTAAGCTCAATCAAGAAATCATATGTAGGCAAATTGACAATTTTATAAGCATGCATAATATAACAATAGCCAAAGCGTATCAGGGTGCATGCAAGTATGGGTTTAGGATGATAAAATTAAATGATCATCCAAGATAAGAAATATTGCCCGTACTTCATACTAAGTTACTAATAAGTAGTATAAGTTTGAATACCTAAGCATAATAGATTGGTAAATAATATAGATAATAATGTCATAAAGTAATTTCTCTCATAGCTCACTTCTTCATGTTTCTCCACAACCTTCTAAGACTTTTTCTGATTGACCTTACTCTACCACGCTGCTCATCTCGTAATTAAACTTGATGGTTGATGATTTTGGTTTGGCGAGTGTAAAATGGTTCCAAGTGAGGGTCAATATTAGGTGGGTTTTGAAAAACTTGAGGAACTTGATTGGTTAAAGAATTGACATAGCGAATGAGGGAAGGAGTGCTTGCACGCAAGGTCCCTTCGCCATTTCCATCATCATCATCATCGTTGAGATGAAAATAAGATGGTTGGTCAAAGGCGGAAGAAGAAGAAGTGGAGTGACGACTTCTTCTCGTGCCACGATCCTTTCTAGGCTTTCGCTCTTGTTGAGCGGCAAGAGGATTCATGACACGATCGTACAAGACATAAGACTCTCATTATTTAATTCAGGATTTTCATTCATGATGACATTAAACAAATGGGTCAATAACACACCATAGGGTAAGATCAACAGCTTTTGTTTAGTGACCCACTCTATTTGCTTTGCCATGAAATAGGCAAGGTTGAACTATTTGGAGTGTACGACACAATAGAGCATGTAACAAAGACACGCGGGCACATGATAATTTCACGAGTTAGAACTTGATATTCAAGAACATCAATTTCTTCCTCATGACGGATGCGACAGACTTGAACTTCTCTATCAATTCGAATAGACAAAATGATGTCATCAGGAGAAGGAGGGTTGGTTTGATATGGACCATCCGTAGGGACACCATATACCAACTCGTCAAGTGACCATTTGTCGGTAAATGAAACACAAGCGCCTTCACAAGGAATGTACCAAGAATTTGAGCAAAAATATTTCAAGAGAGTAGGATAAAGAAGTTGATTTGAATCATAAATTCGATAAACATTTGACCTTCATCGAAATAATTGATTTGATATTGACTATAGAACTCGAGTATAAAGCGAGGACAGATTTGTTCATTGATTTCAAGGAGACATTCGAACTCAACAAAATGAAACAAAGACCGAACATAGTTTAGGTCCGCAAAATTGTCAAAAACCACCCGACCCTCATGATAAGCGTTCTTACAAGTCATTAGTGTTTTTCCTTCTTATTGGAGATTATAGAATTCATGTGAGAATTTTTAGGAAAAATTTCTTGTAATTTTTGTAGTCTTCAGATGATTTTTGAGGCATTGTTACCTAAAATGACACAAATAAATCATATTTTAATTTCTATGCCATTGTATTAAAGTTTTTAAAGCTTGTTCTAGTGTTAATCTATATGCAACAAATAAATAGTAACCGATTAAATCGACCTAAAAATAACAACCTAAATTAATCCAACGCTCCTAATTTGAGATTGCTCACCAAACCAAGGTCGAAAAATACGTATGAATTATGTTTCTCAAAATTTGTTCATGTGATCATTATGCATGTGTTTGAAAATGTTTATGGGTTGGATTAACAATGCATAACCGCAATTTTATTGCGTTTCTAACGTGAGTGATTTAAAAATAAAATTAAGGTTTTAGTTCAAAATCAATTTTTCTATAAACTCACTAATATGTGCAAATCCTATGTGTCACACCCCGCCAAGGCGGAAACGTGAGGCATAACATGAAAGATATTAACATAGCACATGGTATCTTTATAGAGGAATACTAAATAGTGTAATAAATGCAAAGACACAACGTGTCATGATAACATCCAACAAAAAAAAATATCCAACGACCAAATATGAATGATAAGGATTACCATCCATACAAGTCTTACAATATCAAAACAAAGTCTAGAAATCAAATCAACATATTGCTCAAATAAAACGGCATAGCAAAATCATAGATCTTCAACTTGCATCTATGTCCACTACAACTCTCCTAACATCAATTTCGATCACACTGAGTTACAGTGAAAATGAGCTAAAAACACGTCAACACTAGTTTGTGAGATGACATAGAGGTTTTAGACACCAACCTCAAAAACATTTCAAAACAAATTCCAACATTACTGTGATGAAAGATAAACATTGCAATATGGCATATCATGAACTATCACATAGACTATAAAAAATCAATCAGCCTCAATTCAACACAATCAAATCAATATAACCTCAAACAAAATCTCAACACAAAAATAGCTCGCACAAACCAAGTGGGGAAGGAACGATCCCACCGATCCAAGCCAACCCAGCTCCACTGTCAATTTCAATCAACAATACATAGCAAGTAATAACCACATAGCACAAGCATTATTAAAGCACAACCATCAAATACACAGAAATAATAACTCACATACTCAAGCATCGTTTCCACACCAAGAAAAATCTTAGAAAGATAGGGGCTATGACATCAACCTTTCGTTGCAGCACAACAATTCAAGACTCATCCATAACAACTATACACAATAAAAAGCTCATGTAACCAATCGGTTTGAGCTAAACGATCAATCCAATATAACAACCTAATTATGGACTAATATCATGATATATCAATAATGTAAAGACTCTCTACCATCATTTTTTACACCTTCATTATATCCTTTATTTACTCTTTACTTTTATATTAAACCACTTATAGACTTTCTGCTCTAATGCATAATTGACCCAACTTAGCACTACCCATAACCCATAACCAAAAACGCATCTAAATATCCTACAAAAATTCACACATGAAACCCCACATGTTTATATTAAGTTCCCCCAGAAGCTCATGCATTCATTCAACCCCAAAGTTATACCTATTGAAAAACAAACTTATAAACTGTCAATTCGGATCTGATTGACACTAAACAGTTTTTCGATCTTAAAAACCCAACTTAAAATTAATTTTAGCCTTAGCCCTTTTGGGGTTTCTTAATAGACATATGAAAGTTACTTTCTGTAAAAGGGCTTAATTTAAAACACTTCTAAGTAGGGGTTTAGGCCTCACTTAAAGTTGACTCAAATTCGTCTGAAAAACACAGTTTTTGACCAACGAGTCTTGTAAACAACATTTGACCCCCTTCCCGACCATAAAAACCTTCGAGGCTAGATTTTTTGGAAAGAAGATTCAAAAAGATACAGTTTAAAAAAAAGAATCATGTTGTTTGCATTCTCCATCATGGAGATATTCGCCCAACAATCTGACCTAAATTCTGCTCATTAATTAAACACCAAAACGCATAATTCAAGCCCTAATTCCTCATTAAAACTCATAACCACTTACAATTATGAACCCTAATCATTAATTCACCATTAATTACAGTAGACTAAACCCTAATTAAGAAAACCTATAATGAATTTTATTGATAAAACTAATCCATCATGTATAGATTACATAAATTAAACATAGAACTACAAAGATTAAACTAGAATAAGAAATTGATTAACCTTAATACACTGATAATTTTTTTTTTCTTTCTCTTGAGGATTCGGTCGACCAAGGAGAAGGGGGAGAAAAAAAATCTGTATTTTCTAATCCTTGGTTTGCTTATATAGGCCTAATGGATAACCCCTTTCTACAAGTTTGAGCCCAACTTGGACTTCTTTTCCTTTTTTTTACTATTCCTGTTTTTACTATTCATCCATAAATAATAATTTTTTAATTTCTTGTATTATTTACGTAAAAGAACTAGAATTTGAAAATATTAAAAAAAAAAAACCAAAACTATCACCAAAACCTTCTTTTGTAAAACTACTTTACCGCTTCAAAAATAACTTTTCATTTCCAAATTCACTTTCTATATATGGAAAGTTTACCAAAAACTCTCATATTTTAACAAACTCCATTGCTTTACAGCAATACACGCTTCACTTTTTAATCATCACCTAGACAACCACTTATTAACCAAACAATACTTTCAAAAATAGCTTATTCAATACCCATTATCACTATAAGTGATAAAAATGAAAAAGTCCTAAAGACCTCCCTATCCAATTCCAATCGAATCTTAACTCAATGAACATTAATTACTTCTAATAGTTCTTTAGCAAAACCAAAAATTCGAATTTGACACACTAAACATGTCATGCACACTCTTTAACTCTTTTAGGTAATATCAACCAATAACCCTTCCAAAAATCTCAAATGGACCTTCTTACCTTGGTATCAACTTACCATACTTTTTGAAACATCATACACCCTTCAAACTGAATACTCTAACTAACACTCATATAAACACACAAAATCCCATAGAAACATACATACCCATAAATCATACTTATAGAACAGATATATAGGTCAACACTATGGTTTGACCAACCTGCTCAAGCCATGGTTGTTGCATTATCCCCACCTTGAGAAAATCTCATCCCGAGATTTAACTACTCGAGGCATTAGCACTATCGACAAACAACTAAGGACACTTAGACCTCATTTGATCCCTGCGATCCCAAGTAAACTCAGGACCACGCTTCGAATCCCAATGAACTTCCACTAATACTATTATATTACGCTTTTACTCATGACCTCTAGGTGCACAACATCAACGGTTTCTTGACAAAACAAAGAGTCTTGTCAACCTTAATCTCGACTAACTTCCACGATCCGAATCCAACTGCTAATGACTTTGCTTACCCCCACAAGGGTGCAATTAGCAACACAACAACCCCAAACGAAAAGAAGCATCCCACTACATGAACCTCGCTCGTCATCGAGAAAACTCATCAAAATCCTTAAGTTGTGTAACAACGTCGTTTACAACCCGGTCTCGCAACTCATCAAACAAGAACTGTCTTGAAACCAAGTTATAAGTTGTTACAAAACCCAACGTTTTAAAAAAATCGGCTCGACTTCGAGTTTATTCATAAAATAACTTTAACCAAAATCACAAACACATCTAAAGGCATACTAAGGTCTACAAGAAACCTTACGTACCCAATTTCAACTAAAACTCCCAAGTATTCCTTGCTCAACGAACAAGTATGGATACTCAGTTTACCTGAAGTCCTAAAGACCTCCCTATCCAATTCCAATCGAATCTTAACTCAATGAACATTAATTACTTCTAATAGTTCTTTAGCAAAACCAAAAATTCGAATTTGACACACTAAACATGTCATGCACACTCTTCAACTCTTTTAGGTAATATCAACCAATAACCCTTTCAAAAATCTCAAATGGACCTTCTTACTTTGGTATCGACTTACCATACTTTTCGAAACATCATACACCCTTCAAACTGAATACTCTAAGTAACACTCAATTACCAGCCTCAAGTCTAACAGTTAAACCTTACACTAGGATAATCCTTGAACCAAACTCGGTTCATTCAATCTTGATGTCGCTAGTTACAACCCATAAAACGGTAACCTACATTCCTTTCCACACAATGCTTCAAGTGAAGCACATCTCATACCCGAAAGATAATCCCCACCTTAGGGAAAAACTCATCTCACGAAAGATAAGTATCCCAACTACCTCTAACATCCACAATACATGTCCTAAGCATAGCTAGAAATGGGGTGACTTAGTCAGTCCATTGACTACACCCAATCGCACTGTATCCACTACTCAAATTTGGTAACTTGACAATAACATCTTTAGTTATCCTTTCTCACTTCTACTCGGATAACTCAGGTTGTAGCAACAATCCTGAAGACCCTTAATACTCAACTTCCACTCTCGAATACGCTAAATACTTGCTACCGCAACTAGCTATATTTTTCTTCATACTCGACCACCAATTTGAAAACCTAAGACCACACTAAGTTGCATCCGCTTCAGGATGGATAGAATACTTTATCGTATACGCCTCTTCAATAGCCAATATGAACCACTCTCCACCTCTTTTCACACTCGTTGGTCCAAGCCACGCAACATCTTATGTTGACACGTTCTTTGCTTTGGACATCTTATTTTACACCACCAACATCCTTTTCTCGATCTTAGCTTGGATCGTCATATGTCAATCCAGAACTCATTCTTGGCTTCACTCTTTTCCTACTCCACGATTCAACAACCACATTTTCCTTTCCCAGATGGTACTTGGCCTTAAAACCATACTTACTAAATAACTTCATCCATCGACTTTGCCTCATGTTCAATCCTTTCGATTGAAAGTATGTTTGAAACGTTCATGATCCATATAGATCACTCTCCACGTCTCATTCACTTAATGCCTTTAGCATTATAGTGCAAAACCTATCACGTTATTCGTATAATCCTTTATAAGATCCTTCAGTTGTCGCGACGTACAAGCATTCACCTTCTCCCTTTTTCCAAACATGCTTTCAACATCTTATGTTGACGCGTTCTTTGCTTTGGACATCTTATCTTGTACCACCAACACCCTTTTCTCAAACCTAGATCGGATCGTCGTATATCTATCTCGAACTCATTCTTGGCTTCACTCCTTCTTCCTACTCCACGGTACAACATCTACATTTGCCTTTCCCAGATGGTACTTGGCCTCGAAACCGTACTCACTAAATAACTTCATCCATCGACTCTGCCTCATGTTCAATCCTTCTAATTGAAAGTGTGTTGGAAACGTTTATGATCCGTATAGATCACTCTCCATGTCTCGTTCACTTAATGCCTCTAGCATTATAAGGCAAAACCTACCACGTTAGCCATGCAATCCTTTATAAGAACCTTCAGTTGTCGCGACGTACAAACAATCACCTTCTCCCTTTTCCAAGCCTGCTTCCAAATCCTTGCTTCGCGCGTCATAATATACTACGAAATCGTCTGCTCCTTCCGGCAATGCCAAGATCAGCTCATTACCCATTTGATTCCTTCCACATTTAGATAGCTTCCTCTTTGCTCCGCTTCTACATTGTTGGGAAACTTCACGTGTATCTTCTCTTCCTTCAGTGACTCTACGATCATCTTCACGTGTGACTCGTACTCCTCTTTAGACTTTGGGTCGGTTTAAAATATCGTCGGTATATATACGTTATCTAGCTTGTCTATAAATGGCCATGCACACCCGGCTCATTAACTCTATGAAAATCGTTGGTGCATTGGTTAACCCAAAAGTCATAGCCGTAAACTTCAACGTGTCCATTACGCAACCTAAAAAAACAGCCTTAGCTACGTCATCCCCGTGCACTCTCCATTGGTGACATCACAACCGACTATTTTACCCAAAGGAAACTTTCCCTCCCTAACCTATACCAATCATTTTATAAAGCAGATAGAATTCGCCTTATGTTAGATAATGCCAATAATTTTAAGTTTAAAAATACATTTTAAATAAAATATCATAAACTTATTTTAATTATGATTTTATAAAAGAAATCAAAAGATGGTTAAAACAAATGTGTTGCATTTTATTTATATAATTTATTTTCGAAAGAAGTTTTTTTTAACACCTAAATAATATGATATCGACTACAACAAAATTACTTTGAAAAGGAATTTATGACTCGTAACACGAGACGTCATGATAGCAAAATAGACTCCCAGCAAAATACTTAAAGATTCCATACCATAATAATAATTTACATGAAACCGAACACGACAAGAACTCTAGCAAACCAACTAACATAAAACTCATCCATACCAACGGTCTTAGAACCAAACCAAAAAGTATCGTCACCCTTAGACAAAGGAAAACAAACAAAACGTCAAACAGACACGTAGAACACCATATCTATGATAACACCAAAGAAGTATCCAACACGAGCGTTGGATATCTCAACGAATCAACGAGCTAACGACCAACTTTAAGACGTGACAACCACATCAACATGTATCTCTGATGTATCACATATGAAAGATGAAGTGAACCTTACCATCTATGCAACCCACCTTACATAAATTGCCAAATCGGTTAAGAGTGGACTACTCGGACCTCGGCCCACACCAACCATCCTCAATAGGAATCTCACATCACCATCTACACTACATTTACATAACAATCAAACATACCATCTTATAAAATACATACAAGCAACAATGGACAATCAATCAAAGTCACAATTCCACGTTGTGTTGGCCTTTATAATTATGTTTGCGACCATAATTATAATTGCACCTTTTGCACACGTGTACTTACTTCCAAGACCACACATCTCAATGATAACACACATCTACCACATAGCACTTAATAATAATGCAAATATAACTCAGACATAATATCCATCTAACGACCATAAAATCCCAATCCGACTAAAACGAAACAGAAGTTCACATCGCAACCCAAAATATAAAAAACCTCGATATAGCAACGCATCGAGGTAGGAAACGAAATAAACTACTTGGGCCTCCTTGGGTTTAGAATTTTTTTCTCTCTCAAAAGACACCCAACATAGCTCCATTGAGGTAAACAATCTCCCAATGATATCTCCTAAGGTTAAGGTAAGAGCAGACAAAAAGAATAGACAGAAGGGGGTATATACTATTAGATCCCCATAATGAAAAAGTATATATTTCATATTATATAGTAGTAAATCAAAAATAGAGAGAATTTCAAGCTTATAGATAGCGGGAACATACAGTATATACGTACACAAACACTTACGCCCTAAATGCATCTACTTCTAGGACTCCTAGGTTATAGTCTAGGTTAACCACCTAATTCTCTATAACCTAGGCTCTGAAATACCAATCTGCCACACACGCCAAGCGCCACCCGGAGGGGAAAGGCACGAGGCATAACATGAAAGATATTAACATAGCACATGGTATCTTTATAGAGGAATACTAAATAGTGTAATAAATGCAAAGACACAACGTGTCATGATAACATCCAACAAAAAAAAACCAACGACCAAATATGAATGATAAGGATTACCATCCATACAAGTCTTAATAAATATCCAAAACAAGCCTAGAAATCGAAATCAACAATATTGCTAAAAATAAAACGGCAAGCATAAATCAATAGATCTTCAACTTGCATCTAATGGTCTCACTAGCATCTCTCCGTAACATCAAATACGATCACCTGAGTTACCTGAAAACGATTCTAAACACGTCAACACTAGGTGGTGAGGAATGCCATAGGTTTTAGACACCAACCTCAAAACATTTCAAAACAATTCCAACATTACTGTGATAAGATAAACAGTTGCATGGCATATCATGAACTATCACATACTACAAATCAATCAGCTCAATTCAACACCATTCAAATCAATATAGCTTAAACAAAATAGCTCAACTCAAAAATAGCTCAGTTCAACCCAAGTGGGGAAGGAACGATCCCACGATACAAGCCAACCCGGCTCTACTTGTCAATTCAATTCAACACATAGCAAGTAATAGCCACACAACACATGCATTTTTAAGCTCAACCATCAAATATCACAGTAATAAAACATCACATACTCAAGCATCGTTTCCACCCAATGAAAAATCTTAGAAAAGATATGGCTATGACACTCACCGGTTTGCGCAGCTACAAGCAATTCAAACTCCTTCCTTAACAACTATACACAATAAAAGCTCATGTTACCATCAGTAAGCTAAATGCTTAATCCAATATAACAACCCTAATGATGGACTAATATCATCTATACTATATGTAAAGACTCTCTACCATCATTTTATACCTTCATTATATCTTTTATTTACTCTTTACTTTTATTTTAAACACTTACAACTTTCTGCTCTAATGCAGAATTTTTACCCAACTTGCACGACCCAAAACCCATACCAAAACGCATCCATAATTCCCACAAAAATTCACACATGACCCCACATGTGTATATTAAGTTCCCTCAGAAGCTCATGGATTCATTCAACCCCTAAGTATACCTTTGAAAATCAAACTTACAAACTGGTCAATTTCGGATCTGATTGCACACTAAAAAGTTTCGACTTAAAAACCCAACTTAAAATTAATTTTAGCCTTAGCCCTTTTTGGGGTTTTCCTTAATAGACATAAGAAAGTTATTTTATGTAAAAGGTCTTAATTTAAAACACTTCTTAAGTAGGGTTTTCACCTCACTTAAGTTGACTCAAAATTCGTCTGAAAACACAGTTTTGACAACGAGTCTTGTAAACAACATTTGACCCCCTTCCCGACCATAAAAACCTTCGAGGCTAGATTTTATGGAAAGAAGATTCAAAAAGCTACAGTTTAAAAAAATTCATGTCGTTTGCATTCTCCATCATGGAGATATTCGCCCAACAATCTGACCTAAATTCTGCTCATTAAATTAAACCCAACAACGCATAATTCAAGCCCTAATTCCTTATTAAAACTCATAACCACTTACAATTATGAACCCTAATCATTAATTCACCATTAATTACAGTAGACTAAACCCTAATTAAGAAAACCTAATTAAATTTTATGATAAAACTTAATCCATCATGTTTAGATTACATAAATTAACATGATAACTAAAAAGATTAAACTAGGAATAGAATGATTACCTTAATAACTTGATAAAAAAAACTTTTTTTTCTTTCTCTTGAGGATTCGGTCGACCAAGGAGCAAGGGGGAGAAAAAAATCTGTATTTTCTAATCCTTGGTTTGCTTATATAGGCCTAATGGATAACCCCTTTCACAATTTAGACCAACCTTTGACTTCTTTTCCTTTTTTTTACTATTCCCGTTTTTACTATTCATCCATAAATAATTTTTTTTATTTTCTTTATTATTTACTAAAAGAACTTGAAGTTTGATAATTTATAAAAACCATAAACTATCTCCAAAACCTTCTTTCGCAAAACCTACGTTTTACGCTTTCTAAAAATAACTTTTCATTTCCAAATTCACTTTCATATATGGAAAATTACAAAAAACCTCTCATATTTTTAACAAACTCATTTTCTTTCACAAATGACACGTTCACATTTTAATCCAACACCTAACAAATCACTTTATTAACCAAAAACAATTCTTTCAAAATACTAATTCAATTCTATTATCACTATAAGTGATAAAAATGAAATTTCTCCATCAAATAACTCATTTCTCTTAACATAACCTCTAAAACCTAAACTTATCTTTAATTACTAACACAAAAATACGTATACGTATAAATACTTACACATTTAACACAAAAACACTAAAATCTCAATAACCATTTCCTCGTCACTCAAAAGTGAACGAAATGAACTCAACAAATTTTAACACAAATCCAATCCTAATGAGACGATCATGCTCAATGGATTGATTATCAAATCTCAAATATCCCACACAAAAACATATAAACACGTATAACACATAAAATCACATAAACCGTACGTTGTAACAAACAAATAAGTCAACACTAATGATTTGACTAACCTGCTCAAGTCACGGTTGTTACAAGCATCTTGAGACTATTCTGGAAACGGAATCGGACGAATTCATAAAGTCTAGTGTTGAGAACCTTGTCCCAACCCCAAGTGAGTCCAAGGATTTCTCCGATATCGAAAGTGAGTGTGATGTGCCCGATTGTGATGATTCTCAAACGACAAAATTTTCAACGATTTCCAATCCTCTCTTCGACGATTCTTCCTCTAGTGATGATGAGTCAAGTCATGAGGAGGTTATTCAGGAAATGAGTTTTAAAACTTATTCAAACCCTCTTTTTGATCTTGACAAGGAAATCATTTCTAGTAAGTTTAATCCGATTCATAATGAAGACCTTGATTCTACGCCGAAAGATGTTCGTTTTGATGCCGTGTCTTATCTTCTTGAATCATTAGTCAATCATGATATTTTGATGGCTTCCCCTCCCAAGATGGATTTTCTTCTCGATGAGTTCGCCAGTGAACTCACTCGTCTCCAATTAATTCCACCGGGAATTGATAATATCAACCTTGATCTGAAGGGTGATATTTTGTTTTTGGAGAGTTTGCTTTACGATAACTCTTCTCCCCGGCCACCAGAAGATTTTCATGCTATTCCAAATACGATCATCGAGTCTCTTCCTACATTTTCTATCCCCGTGGAGGATAGTGACTCTCTTAGGGAAGAGATCGATATATTTCCTAGTCCAGATGCCTAAATACCACCGGGTATTGAGAGTGATGATTTCGACTAAGAAGATAACAATAATTCTACTTCCCTTCCCGAGTTCGATTCATTTCATGTTGATTATCCCGATTTGGGAGATTTAACCATTGATGTGGTGGAAGACATCCCCGTTGATGTGCCTAATATTTTGCCCACCCATCCCTCCTTTCACATGGATTTCGACTTCATTCCTTCTTATAATGATCTCAGATCCGATCTTGATGTTTCTTCTCCTTCTGGAGATAGAAACAAGATTTATGATCCGAGGATATGCATTGAAGTCGAATCTACTAGATTTCTTGCTACTCTTTCCCCCGTGATTGATACTTTACTTCTATTTTTATCCAAAAATGAAGACAAAATTTTCAATTACGGTGTTCTTGCTTTTAAGGAGAAGTCTCCTCCTTCTTCATCACATCGGGGCTTGAAAGCTTTCCTGCTTTCTCCTGAAAGCCCGATGATGATTCATGGAGACAACACTTCTAATTTGGGTGTTCGTCATCCACATTTCTATCCCCATTGACAAGCTCAAGTATGGGGGGATAGGGTCAAACTAAGTGACCTAAAACAAGCGCTTCGTAGGTGGCAACCCATACTTATCATAGTATAATCGTAGTAGTAGTATGGTAGTTATGTAGTAATGAATAAGTGTTTTGTTGTTGTGAGAGGCTCACCTCTTTCCATTTTCCGTGTTTCGTGTTTTATTTTGTATGTTCAGGATTGCCCGGATTTTTGAAGCCTCTCGTGCTCGCGGTTTTGTCTTTTGTTCACAAGAGCTTCACATCCTCAGCTTCATTTTGGGAATCCAATATCCAAATCTTATCGACTAACATTTATCTTTAAGTATACTTAATAAACGACTTAGGATTTACGTAGAGACCCTTCTTAAAACATTAAGGACAATGTTTAATTCTAGTATGGGAGGGGGGGATCTATCAATTTGATTGTGCCTGCAGTCGTTGTTTTTGCGTAATCTCGTTTTTACCACCAAAATTTCAAAAAAAGAAAAAATTTAAAATTTTTTCAAAAATAAAATAAGTGTTTTGTCACAATTTTGACTTTCTTGCTGGGTAGAATAAGAATAAATTTTGACTCGATCGAGCGTGTTGAGCTCTAGCTTGTTCCTTAACTTTTAGACTAAGCGTTCGCGGATCTTCGCGAAGAACAAAAAATGATAGAGTTAAGTATGAGTTGGATGCTAAACTAGGATTATTTGGAAATCTTAAGAGCTCATGTATGTAATTTGTGGCTTTTTCTCCCATAAGCTTCTAACCGGACTAATAATACGTGCTATTTTTGAAAACTAAACTTAAATCAACAATTTTTGAAGTATAGTCGATATCAATAATTTTAGTTCAAATTTATACTTAAATTTTTTAAAACAAAATTTTCTCTATATCATGGTAATTATATGTGTAATTTCAAAAAAATGAAAAAAAGAAAAAAAATGAAAAAAATGAGTAATAATTATAAATTGTGGGCTGATAAAAGTTTGCTGCATCTTGCCGGCTCACAACCGATGTTGTAGCCTTCTAAAAAAGGGCCCATAGTAAGAATAATAATCCGAGACCGATAAAGGTTTGCTGCATCTTGCCGGCTCACAACCGATGTTGTAGTCTTCCAAAAGGTCGAGGATTTACATCGTATCATGGTTATGTTAATGCTAAGTGTAGTAAATGTCAATTAATAAATATAGGGAAAATCTCTTTTTCTTAAATTTAAATATGCTTTTGAACTAAAACTATTTTATTTAAGTTTTTCTAAATAAGCTATGTATATACGGGAAACCTAAGAGTTTTTGAAACCGAAAGTCCGTGAGTCCCGATACTAGTCTCTGTGGGGTGTCAAAAGCCTGGTCACTTAGCCGCAAGGTTAGGATGTGCCAAAATGAAAGTCGCTACATGGGATGATCTCGCCTTCAAACTCATTATTCTCAGGTGGAACGTGAAGCATAGAATTTTGCAAGACGTTGATCCATAGTTGAAATTCGAAATGGAACATTCACCTAATATATAATAATTGTCGGGAGTGAAAAATTTACAAGTTACAAATATGAGTAGTGTTAGCATCTTAACTTATATTTAACGGTGATTTCGTTTTAAGCTTGGTTTGGAATAAGTGAAAAGTTGGGAACGATGAATTTATCCTTTCTGGGGCATTTTAGGATTAAAATGCATCTTGTTCTATGATCCCTAAAAGTTATAAAATAACGAAAGTCAAATACGTTCTAGTTAGTTGCTTAATAAGAAAAGTACAAAAAAATGAGAAAAATGAAAAGAACAAAAATATGTGTAGAAATAAGTGAATACATTTAAAAATGGTAAAAACGGGGCTTTTCAAAACTTTAGATTCTTTCATTCCCCTTGACGAACACTTAGCTACTTTTCGAGGTTATTAGTCGAGGGGGATCGAGATTCTTAGTTTTCTAAGTACTTACTTATAGCATTACGTGAGGACACGCAATAGTTTAGTATGGAGGATTTTGGTACGTGCTTAATTACACATACCATTTTCCATTTAAACCGGACTTAAATGACAAAAAACGTACCAAAAATACTTTGTATTTGTATGTTTTCATTCATATTGTGTAGGAAACGGATATCTGAGAAAAGGACAAAAAATAAAGCAAAAACAGACCAAAACCGAGCACAAAATGGAAGAGCGTGAAAAGATAAAGTCAAGTCAAAGCCAAAAAGTCAACCAAGTCAAAGACAAAGTCAACAGTCAAAGTCAAAACCGAAGCCGTAATCGAAGAAATGTTAAATGGGCCCACTCGTACCCATCTAATGGGCCGGGTCAACCCATTTATACATCATGAAGACCAAGAAGCCTTTCAAATATGAACCGGCCTAAAGACAACAATATATAAGCCCAACACAGCCTTAAACTGGCGTTAGTCCAAAAGCCTTAAATAAGCTAACAGCTGTTAGTCCATAGGGGCTATCCTTGTAACTACACCAAACAAATGGAAGGGCCAATGTTGATAACCCCTATAAACCTACCATACCACAAAGGACTTTCACTGCAACAACTATATACATGTTGAGGGGCCTCTTTTGCCAAACCACTAAACTTCACCCCTGTTAAACACAAAACACATTTACCTGCCAAAACAACCTCACATACTATTCATTGTCTCCCCCACCTCGTTTACTGTTCACCACAGCCAAAACTATCACTCTTAAACCAAACCCCATACCCCACATGGGCTCTTGCCACTTTGGCAATCCCTGAAAATCCCATTGGCTACACGAATGAAGGGTTTTGATCAAATGGCTTGGGCTCAAAGCATAATTGATGGCTGAGATTGGACTAGGGATCTCTCTCTCACAACAAACACACACCTTGAAGCTCTCTCAGAAGAAACACACATGAAGAGACTCAAGACCTTAGAAGCTTTTTATATAAATAGGCAGTTAGTAGCTTATTTTTGTCTTGTCGAATTTTTGTGTTTAGAAGGCAAAAGCTTGTAAACCTTAATTTGTACCATTTTAATACTGTCATTTTAATACATTGTCATTTAAATTATCTTATCATTTTAATTTCTGTCTTTTAATACTTGCAAATTAATTTTATACAATTTTAAAGCTTTTCCTAAATACTTGTCATTTAAGCTTCTTGTCTTTGAAATACCTATTTTAAGCTCTTATATAGGCTTTTAAGTGATTAGAAGCTCATATAAAAGCTCATTTTCATTTTCTGTCAAAAAACTCAAAAATCTAAAAATATCAAGAATCTGTCAAATCAAAAGAAGCAAGGTTTATAAGGAATGGCCTTGGTTTAGAGCTTCATGGGAAGCATTAGGATTGGGTTATAAGCTTTTGAGAGCTTATTTCAGTGCTATAAGCTAAGGACCTTTGTAAGTTTCCCTTTTCCATTTTTGCCATTTACTCTTCATAGTGCTTATTTTCTGCTTATTCTTGTTTTATCTTGCTTATTATTGTCTCTTATGCTTATTTGTCATTTCTTGATTGCTTATTTGAGCTTTGTTTAAGTTTTGCCTTTAAACTGCTTTATTTGCCATTTACTTCTTATATTTCATTAGCTTATTATAGTGCTTATTTTTGTGTTCTTTTTGCTTATATTTGCTCAATATTTGCTTGTTTGCATTCTGTGTTCAGCACCTTTGCTTAAACCTTTCAAAATCACCCTTAAAATTTGACTTTTCTAAGCTAAAGGGGTGTTTGGGTCAAGGGTTAAAGAGGGTTAAAACTGGTGATAAACCAATTTGGGTCACTTTGCATACTTGTATAAGTCATTTTTATTAGTTTTAAGCAGTTTTTAAAAAGTTTTATTGTTTGGGAGTCTGTTTTTAAGTTTACTCTAAAGGCTGTAAAAAAATTGTGGTTACAGAACATTTCTAAACAACTTATTTGATTAAGCTTTAAAAACCTGTTTTTAAACCTTGTTTTTGAGTTCTTTTGAGTGTCAAACACATTAGTTAAGTGTCTTTAGTTTTCGTTTGGTTTTTACTCAAATCTGTCAAACTTAGTTAAGTGTATTTCAAGTTTAAAACTCCTTTTTTTCAATCTCATTTTAAATTTTCAGATAGTAAAAATAGAATTTAGCTTTAAAATTTTTGAATATGAGCTCATTAGGAGCCAGAGTCAATCTGTTTTAGCTTTTTGTGTTCTAAAAATTCCTTTTACTAGCTTATTTTAAGGGCCGCAGATAAGCCCTTTTTCTCTTCAAAAAAGCCACTCAGGATATGCTGAGTGGACAACCACTTTTCTTTAGCCTTTTTCAATGCTTATTTGTTTTTCAAACTTTATTCTTTTTGCTGAATTAAGAAGCCCTCAGGTCAAGCTTTAAGCTAGTATACCCCCACTAGCCCATAAGGATCCTTCTTGGTGCTTAAAATTAAGCCCAAAAGTGGCCCTTAAGGCTGTTTGGTATGCCAGTTTTGCCATATTGCTTATTTTGATTTTCTTGCTTATTTGTCTGCTTATCTTAGCTTATTTTTGTTTATGTTAGCTCATTAGGTGTTGTTGCCTATCTGCTTTAGCTTAGTTTTCATTTTCCTAGCTTATGTTTGCTTAAAGTAGCTAAACAGTTTAAGTGATATAGCACTTAATGCAAAACTGCTAATCTACCTCTTTAGTTGCTTAGTTTTCCAGATTATTCTTCAGTTTCATAAAAAGTTGTATTTTTTAAATTAGCTTATTTTGTGTGCTTTATAAGTTTTTTTTAAAAAAGAAAAAAAATATTTTAGCAAAAAAGGGAGGCCAAGGATTCGAACCCTGGACCTCCCCTTTAACACACACTCGTCCCCAAACAAACACACAATACCAGCGGCACCAGTAGGGCCATCTGATATTGTGTTACACAATTTAATTTATAGACTTTTTAGCCCATTTAGCTTATAAGCACTTTTTGCTTTTTCCCAGCTTATTCAAATAAGCTGGGTGTCCCCTTTTAATTTTCTTAGATAGCCCGTAGCTTAAACTATTTTCCACATTTTTTTCAGAATTTTCAAAAATAGTTTAGTATTTTTAATTAATTTTTCTTTTTAAAATCATTTTTAATTCATAATAAATTATTAAAAAGTCAAAAAAATATAATTCTTTTTTTGCAAAATTTTCTTTTATCATTTAGCACTTAGGAAAATTAATTTTGCATCCGTAGGATTTAAATTTCAAAATTTTGTTTTTTAAAGAACGGGATTTGATCCCGTTCTCGTTTTTAAGTTTAAATCGCTTTTAGCTTTCGTTTTTAGGTTTTCCTTACTCGTTTTTGCATTTTAATTGTAGAATTAGTAACCCAAATCCAAAAACCCTTAATCCATTCAAACGCGCGCTCACTAACGTAATCCGATTTTCAATTTGCACCTCGTTGGGAGAACGACCCGGGGGATTTTTGATTTTGCTTTGGCCAAAAGTAAATTTCCCAAATCTCTTGGAATACTTATCATACTATAATTCAATTATAATTATTGATTATTATTATATATTTATATATAGTAAGAAATCTTTGGTTATCAGGTGGTTTTAACTAAACTAAACTATTCCTAATTATGCAAAAAATATAAATTGGTGGGAACTCGTATAGGTAAATAATCATGCTCACTTAATCATGCACTACTCCCTAGTTGATCTATCTAACCTATTCTTTTGTCACCCTCGTTAGTGTAATGTGAAGTATTCCCCTAATTCGGCAACGAGTTGGTGAAGTTAGCTATTCTAGGTGATGCCCTAGACAAGTAGTCACCTGTAGACACTGCTCTCGTCCAATAGTACACAACGCACATTAAATACTAGTCTAATCATCGACCCAAACGTAAGGGTTTCACTTGAATTTAGTCACGTTTCACTAGACGTCTATGCTAACGTATATGTTATAGATAGTTTTCTAATGCCTAACGTGCACACCACTAACAAGAAACAATATATAAAACTTCACAACTAGGTTTCATGCAATCAAAAGGAAACACGATTAAATTTAGCCTAACATGTTAACAAGAAGAAAAGAAAAACAATTAATCAAACAATACATAGACATATTTGAATGATTAAAGATTGAATTACTAAACTTCAATTTAACATGTGAGTATACGAGTAACAAGGGCATAAAAAGCCCTAAAATTCGCCTATGATAGTAGCTCTAAAACTCTCCAAGGTGCCACACGTGAATTATGAAAATAATGAGTTTGTATATATATGAAACAATTTGTGACGGCGTTGGGTTATATCCGTGACGCCGTCACCACATTGATACCCAATTAGGTTTTTTCCATCATAATACTTTTGACACTGTCACAGAGGGTTTGTGACGCCGTTACCTTGTCCTTGTGACACCATCATAAGGTAATTTCAGGCCACCTAACCCTGCAACTAATTAAAATTCCTTATGGTATGAAGTAAAGGGAAGCGTGTACGTTGTCACACTCCCTACCTTTGGTGACGCTGTCTCCACACACTGAGCTGTCACAAAACTTGATCAAAACTCCACTTTCTAATCACTTTTGGTGACATCGTCACAATGGTGGTCATAAAGCTGCAAAGTTGTAATTTTGCCTTGTTTCTTCCCGAATTGAGCCCAAGTCACATGTATTCTATCCAAGTGCTTCCTAAATGCTAAAAACACAAAAAGATAGGACTAAGTACAATATTTGGGCATATTTGCATGATTTTAGGGGTTAAATGACCTAAAAAAGGGTATAAGATGACATCTCATCAAATATCTCCACACCTGGGATTTTCTTGTCCTCAAGCAAATGGGCTTTTCTACATAATAAAATGCAAAGTCGAGGCATTTAACTCACTAAATAAAACTAGTTTATGGCACAGTCGAATCAACCTTGTTATAAAAGCACGAAAACTACATACTAGCACCTCACATAAGTGTTTGGATTCTCACATCTCTCGGGTGTATAATGAAATATAACAATATAGGAAACGGGAAAATTAACACTCACTACCTGTCATAGCATATGGATTACGATAAGCTTAATAATAATCAAACTTCCACCACTTTAGCATAAGCACCTAGAAAATACTATCAAAGAGGTCTTTATAAAGGGTTGTAACGTTAGGTGTAGGGTATGGAAAACACGGTAAGGGATAATGGGGGATATTTTAGGTGGTGGCAAATTAATTATTCACAATCACATGAAAGGCGTTGCTAAGCTAAGACTTAACAAAACTCTAACAATCGTACAAACTCTACATCAAATTGTTTCTTTTGTTTTCTTGACTCTTTCTTGACTTAAACATAAGCAGGATGGCAGTCTGATAACGCCTTAATTATACATGTTTTAGGCGGCGCTATTATATATTATCATCATTTCTCGTGAACTTTTGATACTTAATAGCATGAAATATGTACAGGTTCACTAGAAGATAGCCCAAGTTCAAAAGTGCTCAAAGTACAAGTGTTTATACCTCATGGAAGACAAGTTAGAAGATAATAAATAATAAAGTCCAATGATCAAGCAAAGTACGCCGCACTTCCCCTGATGTGCGTCGCACTTGGCCGCAAAATAAATGAAATCAGTAAATACAAGAAGTGCGCCGGTTTTCCCTAGATGTGAGCCGCACTTGTCCAAAGCATTAATGAAAGATAACCGACTTAGGCAGAAGTACGTCGCACTTATATATTTATGTGCTGCACTTCTGGCCTTGTTTAGCCTATATAAGGAGATGCATTTTTAGCCATTTGGATATCAATCTACACACACGTCCAACAAATAATCCTCTCTCATTCTTCATCATTTCCTGGTGTATAGGAACGAAATTCCAGCAAAACGAAGAATGGGTTTATAAGAATTAGTATAATACGGGTTTTAAATAAGATTTGATAGTTGTAAACGGGTTATCTTGTGATCCATTACTTATCTGAATCTCATATGTGTCTCATTCCTCTATTTAACTTTTTTATTATGAACATCGTAGCCATGAAAGGCTAAACCTCTTATGACTACTCGGTTACGTTAATATAATAAAGAAGCGTTTTGTATTATCTAGATCTTGTTAATCTAAAGTTTATATTGCAATCCTAATCGTATTCAATCTTACCAACCTTGTTTTTCAAACTTTGATTATATATGCATAATGGTATAGGTCGAAAGACCTATTGTGTACTATGTAGTTTTAAAGATTTGTCTACGATCTTTATCGTTTGGTTGGACAAACTCATAAGCAAAATAGATTTGATATAATAGTAACTTAATTATTTGCATGACACACTTGATTCAGTTAAACTAATATAAGTCTTAAGGTAAAACAGTTAATTTGTGAAAACATTTCTTGACGAGAAAACCTTTTTATGAAGTTAAGAATTAAAATCGAAGATCATAATTTTACCATCACTGCTGAATTATATGAAACTATCCGAGTAGTAATATGTAACACCCCCAAAATGTGTCACAACGGAATGGTAACCGAGGGTGATAACGCCTTAATTATACATGTTTTTGGCGGCATTATTTATATATATTTTATCATTTTTTGTGAACTCTCGATACTTAATAGCATGAATTATATGCAGGTTCACTTGAAGTCATCCCGAGCTCAAAAAGAACAAAGTTCAAGTGTTTATAGTTATTGGAAAACAAGATAGAAGAAAAGAAAGGACCAAAGCTGAAAAGACCATAAGTACGCCGCGCATTCCCTTTGTGTGCCGCACTTCCTACTGAGTCCAAAAATTAAATGAAGACTGCATTACTCACCAAGTACGCCGCATAATTTCTTTTGTGCGCCGCACATCCAAGCAGCATTTATGATTTTCCCACCGACTTAACCAAA